>JAODAL010014619.1:0-86820 GCA_025379985.1 Phyllomedusa bahiana
GGAGGCACCCCTGACTGCGACTTTTCAAAGGCTCCCCTTCTTTCTCGCATGTTTCTTCTTGATTTTTTAAATACCACTAACTTAGCATTAAAAACAAATGTTAAAAACACATCAAATTTACCTGATATAGCTACAGACCTGGCTTCTAATGCAGCCTAGTAGAAGCCAGTAAACACGCCCCTGAATTCAAAGTGAAACCAAGAAAACAGGACTGAGGTAGGATGAATCAATGGAGTGAGACAACCCATTTAAGTATCTTTACATCAATATACCGTGTTTCCCCGATAGTAAGACAGCGTCTTACATTCTTTTTACCCCCAAAAGTCCCACTATGTCTTACTTTCGGGGTCGGCTGTAGGCAGGTATAGGGCCAGCTGTAGACAGGTATAGGGCCAGCTGTAGACAGGTATAGGGCCAGCTGTAGGAGGTATAGGGCCAGCTGTAGACAGGTATAGGGCCAGCTGTGGGCAGGAAATAGGGCCATGCTGTAGACAGGTTAGGGCCAGCTGTAGGCAGGTAAAAGGGCCCAGCTGTAGACAGGTTAGGCCAGCTGTAGGCAGAAAAACACTTACCTGGCTCCCCACTGCTCCGTCTCCCGCGCCGCGCCGCCTCCTGGGCTCCCCGGGCCCTCCCGCGCGCTCATCCCGGCACAGGCAGTGACTCATCAGGCCGCGCTACGTCTTACTTTCGGGGTACGTCTTACATTAGGCGACCTCCCTAAGACACCGCTATGTCTTACTATCGGGGGTGTCTTACTATCGGGGAAAAACGGTAGTAGAAATTTACGGGGACATGTATGAACACTGGCGGTGTAAGACTTTATTTGTGGCCCATAGCAACCATTCACAGCTCTGATTGGTTGCTATGGGCAACACAGAAAGACTTAGAACTCATACATGAGGCCCCTAGCTTCTAAACTTGCTTATTTTTAGTTTCCTTACTTTTCATTTCCAGTAATATATCTAGACACAGACAAGAACAGGCCAACTAGGGTCATGATAGACAGAACAGGTAAGGGGACACTGGTCAGGTACAAAAACAAGAAGACATACACAGAGCAAAGAGCAAACAAGATACAAAGGCATAGACTAGGCTGGAAAAGACACTAAGGCAGATACCAAGCAAATTAGAGACAAGGACTAAACCT
Organism: Phyllomedusa bahiana; assembly: GCA_025379985.1. NCBI lineage: Eukaryota > Metazoa > Chordata > Amphibia > Anura > Hylidae > Phyllomedusa > Phyllomedusa bahiana. The sequence continues at coordinate 1,148 of JAODAL010014619.1, forward strand.
AAGTACAAGACAAGACAGAAATAGGCCAAACAGAAGCCATACAGATGCCAAGGTTCAGGCAAGAAATAACAAAAGCAAGCAATTACCAACAAGAGACAGAGCAGGCAAGTAGACATAAACCAATGAACTATAAAATAGACAAGATACAAACAAGACACGAGGCAAAATACAAACAAATCAAACACGAACAAGGAACAGACAGACTGGATACAAACAGAACACAGACAGACAAGACAGAATGACAAGAACCTAGGCAAGACAACCAAGGCTCAGGCAAAGGGTGCTGGGAGGAGCTGACATTTAGCCCCACAGGTGGAAGAAGACTGGCTGAGGAAGCCCTACCCAGCTGAACACTGAGGGATAAATTACAGCAGTGTACAACCGCCACTTCCTACAGCCTGAAGAGGGAATTAGGGCAGTAGCCGCAGGATGATGAAGCATCATGACCCAAAATTTAGGGAGAAAGCGCACAGTAACTGCAAATAGGTAAATCAGCATCCACCGACCATGCAAGTAGCAGCAGAACAGAGGACTTCAAGGGGTTCCCCCATCTGGCTGTTTTACAGAGCGTGCCCTTCAAAGCCAGTTTCAGGCTTCCACTTCCTGTTCAGGCTATTGGCGGTTCTAAAGGGGTGACTGACATTCCAGCTCTGCTATTCCTAACTGAGCCTGTTAGAGAGACATGGAGACATTGGTAATGAAAGGGGTTTAACAGCATGGGACTAGGCTGCAGAGTTTTGAAGGGTTAAAGTTTGTCAGTAAGAAAGATAAACAAGCTCCAGTGTTGCTAATAAGACACAGCAGGGAGTGACATTACCATCCAAGCCAGGGCTGCAACAGCAGAGAGGTTGCCATTGGTAACCTAGGAAACCTTCTTTAAACATGCAGGGGATAAACTGGTGTAACATAGGAAGCAAAACCAGAACAGCAATGTCATTGTCAGTAATCTTTATTTACTTTTTCTGACATACTTAAATCTAATCAATGTATCAGGAATACTCCTTTAAATGCATTATTTGAAGCTCCAGTGCACCCAAGGGAAACAGGGCCTCCTACTTACCATGCATTTATGGTACTAATGTTTTTTAGTTTGTATTAAGTTCATGGGCCAGATGGAACTGCTACCTTTGCACCCCTGCTATACTCCTAAGCATTCATATGGATGAATCTGGTATTGTAATTTAAACTGCTTTGAGCAAATTGTAACTTACATTTTTTTGTCATGTGCAACGCATACTCTGGACTGGTAAGTTGATATGCTTTTCCCATAAGCAAGATTAACACATCTTGTTTATATTCCTCCCCAAATCCCTCCTTACACACTTAAAGATAAAAATCTAAGGGTGGATGCACACGGGACAGATTTGCTGCTGATGTTCCACATGGATTCATACACAAACAATTTACAATGGAGTGTCCAGTGATCCTGCAAATTTGTCTGCTGTTTTTCAATGGCTGCAACCTATAGGACTTTGGGTGATCCAGCCCTTTCTGGGGTTTTCAAACTATTTTTGGCAATTGATTCCCCATCTCTCTCATGCTACCCATAGTGGCTCTGAGAAAAAAGAACTTCAACCCTAAATTCTGGCCACTAGAAGCTGAAGACGCATTTGTCTGTTTTAAGGCCGCGTTTGCCACAGCACTCAGTCTAACTCACCAAGATCCGGAAAAAGCCTTCGATTTAGAGGTGAATGCCTCATCTGTGGGAGCCGAAGCAACACTATTACCTGCATTTTTTTCTCCAAAACCTTCTCCCCTGCAGAAAGTAATTATGCCATTGGAGATCAAGAATTACTAGCCATTAAATTTGTGTTACAATATTTAAATTTCCAGCAAGCTAGATGGTCCCTCTTCTCTTTATTTGAATTTATACTGCATTTCAGGCCTGCTGAGAAAAATGTGAAGGTGGTTGGTTTCTCCCTTTCTTCAGATGTCGCTGGTCTCGATTCCACACCTCAGCACATCACTCTCCCAAAATAACTGATCTCAGCTGCTCCCATCAATTTCCAACAGATTCATCTGGGGGAAACCTTTGTACGTCCTGCCCTAAGGAAAAGAATTCTTAAATAGGGTCACTTGTCCATGCTAGCTGATCACACAAAAATCTTTATTATTAATCTCATGGCACTATTGTTGACCTAATCTTGTTCAAGATGTCAAAGATTTTATTCTTTTTTGTAACACTTGTGCTCGTAATAAGTCGTCTTGTCTCAAGTACTCCGGACAGTTTCCAAGAAACCATGGACCCATTTTGCTATGGACTTTATTAAAGATTTACTCCTCTGCTCCCTGGGTCAGTTGTCACTTACCTCTCCCTCTCCTGCTCCACTCCTGCTCTCTGTATCTGGGATCGCACATGAATTCTGCTGATCACCTATCACTGGACGCTGGACTCTTTATTAAGTCATTTTTCCACCCCCGTGCCGGTATTGGGGTTTTTTTCCTTGAGTCTACCTCCTTTCACTACTCTGTCTGGACCTTGACTCTTGATTGTGATCCCGATATTTCTTTCACACCGCTTGATTCTGCGGGTGACCGATCACATTTGTTCCCACCTCCCCTGCTTTTTTTCCCTTTTCCACGGACTACTCCTTCCCTATTTTTCGGTATCCGCCCCCCCAGCTGTCACGTGAGCAGCCACACAGGGGGTGCACAGGGGGTTCACAAGCGAAGTCTTGTATCGGGCAGGTTTGGGTAAACAGGGGGCCCCCTAAGCTCGCTCCTGTGGGACTAAAAGTAAATTCTCGCAGTGACACTGAGGATCCATTTCTTTCCTGACACTTAAGTTTCACTGTGTCAGTCTCAGAGTTGAGTGGGATGATTGATACTATGTATGCAGGCCAAGTTTTGCTTGACCTATTAAAACCAGGAAGCTGGGTGTGGTGGGGTTTAAAAAAACCCTGGGCTGTTTGGAAGTTTTTCGTTTTTGTGCCCAGAAAGGCATGGTGAATCGCTGTTACTAAGAAAGATGTAACTAGAACAACCACTTTTTTAAACCCTTTTCTGCCTGAAGAAAAGTTGTCTTCATGTTGTGTCTTTATTTTTTCACCCTGCTGAAGAAAAATGTTTCTTTTCTATGAACTTTTGTCACGCCCCGGACGTGGGAAGTGGACATGGGCCACCGCATCGTGGGTTTAAACCCCGTCGGAAACGGAATTAAGTGGGCCGGTTTTTTACCAGGGCCCCCCCAAAGCGGGGGGGACTTGCTGCGGCGGGAGTCTCCAGGTCGTACCCCCGCGTGACTTGGGTGGCGGTGGCAGCCAAAGATAGGTGGTGCAGAAACATCGACAGGTCTAGTCGGGGGACAGGCGAAGGTCAGGGCAGGTGCCAGGTTTGGGGTGTGGCAGGCAAGGGCGGGGGGCGGCAAGATGCTGGTCGGGGCGGAAGCATGGTGGTACCGGTAAAACAAAAAAGGTAGTAATGCTTTCTTATAGGCTAAATGGCATTACCATTTTTTGCATGCCCCAATAAGATAAAGATTCTCACGTCTTTGGTTAGCTCGTTGTAGCAGGTGGGCCGACCACCTCCAGGCCTCTTCGGCGGCAGGGGGCGAGGGCAATGAGGGGGGCCTTTGAATACTGGGGCCAGACGAGGAAAACGAGGGGTCACTTGCTCCCCTTTCCCGCGGAGTTCCTCCTGGCGTTCGAGAAAGGTGTCAATCCCAGTGGCCAAGGAGATAAGGTCCCCCTCAAGGAAGCGGGGGTCCTGGGCGGGAATAGCATCCTTTTGCGGCTGGGGGCCCCCCTTTTGAAGGGGCAGTCAACCCGCTTCATTCCACGATAATCGAAACCAAAAAATGGGAAAAAAACGGCATAAAGCCTCAGTGAGTCCCCTTGGGGGGATTTAGCAAGGGGGGGGGGGTTCGGGCCCGCGAAGCCCGAGACGGTTCCTCGAAAACGTCCCGAATCGGGGGAGATGAAGCAGGTTGTGTGAGGATCGCCCTGTCCCCGGGGGGGTAGCCATGCCCGGTTTTTCCCGGAAGAAAGGGTGAGCAAAGAACGCCCCTTAACCGTTCGGTGGAAATTGGTTCCCCTTAATCAAAAATTTCGGGAGCATTTGGGGGATAAAGCCCTCAGGCTTTGGAGTCCCCATGAATTTGGTCGGATAGATAGCGGAGGTGGCCAGGGTTGAGCCGGAACCGGGGGGAAAAGGGGAGCGGGGTTTTGCTGCTGACGGCCGGAATCTGTCATGGGGGGAAAGGTGGTTGCTGGGTTGCTGACGGTTGTTGCGAGTGAGCCACAAAAGGGGGTGAGGTCCGTCAACGGGAGGGCACCTTGGGGGGATCCTGGCCGGATCTTACTGTCACGTCCCGGAGTAGGAGGTGGATCCACTGACCACCCCAAACGATTTGTAGCCCACCAGGAAAAGGAATCTAAGCGGGCCCCGGTTTTTAACCGAGCCCCCGCAAAGCGGGATGGACTTGCTGGGGGGGAGTCTCCGGTCGTTACCCCCCACATGATTGCTGGCGGTGGAGCCAAAGTATAGCATGGGCAGAATGTCGGCGGGTGTGTCAGGGACAGGCAGAAAGGGCAGGGCAGGCGGCACAGGTTCGTGGGCGTGGACAGGCATAGGTCAGGGCAGGCGGAAGGGGGTTTGGGCGAGGAACGGAAGCTAATTTTAGGTACCGGTTTAGACGAAAAAGGTGTAACGCTTTCTAAAAGGCTGAAATGGCACTAAAAATCCGGGGAAGGCCCAGGAAGGGGCAGGGTTAAATAAGGGGAGTGGCCGGGAATAGCCCAATTTTCCGTGCACTGGCCTTTAAATTCTCCCGTGGGCCGCGCGCCCTTGACATTGAGGACCGCGCCCCGGGAGGCTGAACTGCAAAAGGGGGCGCGGTGGGGGTAGGAGGAGGGGCCGGGGGGGTTGGGAGCGCGGCCCGCCCCAAAAGGGGGGCGGTGCCCCCTCGGTGGGAAAAAGGGTGTGCCGGCCCGGGAGGGGCGCAGGCCCACCCCGGACAACTTTTATTTTATATAAATGCGGGGGGGGACCATCAAAATTGGTCTGACAGCTTGACTCTGACAGGCAGTCAGGAAAGTTTCGTCGAATCCCCAAAGAACATTTATCTATCTTTAAAAATGAAAAAAATTTTAGACTCCGGTTCACATATCTTATCAAACTGTTTTAAACTGCCCCCGACTTCAACGTGGTTCAATCGGCAGTCCATCCCACTTTCCTCTCAAACGAGGGATCAGGCCCCTTTCCCGGGTCACCCACCCCCCATTATTAGAGAGAAAAAAATAAAAAACCCCAAACCCAAAGCTGCCCTTTTATGACGCGTGAGAGTGGGGGGGGACGAAAAAAAAAAAAAACCCCAAAAAGGAAGCACCCCCTTTTTTCCCTTTCAGGTTAAAACAATGTACACCAAATTTTAAGTAGTTTCTGACACAAAAAAAATCTCGAAAAAAATATGCAAACCTGGGTGCCCCTGGCAGGGCTGCGGCAACATGTAATTTACATGTACACACACAGACCGCCGCCCGGGCACATTTTGAAAAAGGGAATCCTACGTCGAAATCCCTAAGAAGCATTTATGCATCTTCATACATGAAAAAAACTTTGAGATCTCGGTTCACATTTTGTCAAACAGTTTAAGTGCCCACGACTTTCAACGTGGTTCAAATCGGGGGGAGTCCCATTTTTTTTTGTATGATAGATCATAAATGTTTTTAGGGATTCGCTAGTGTATTGCCCCTTTTTCAGAAATGTCCCCTGGCGGGGGTCTTTTGGGTGTACTGTAAATTTCATGTTGCCCCGCCCGCCAGTGGCACCCAGGTTTTTAGTTTTTTCGAGATGTTTTTGTGTGCAAAACATTTTACTTGGTGTTTACATTTATTTTAACCCATATGGAAAGGAAGGGGTGCTTCCATTTTGGGTTTTTGTCCCCCCCCCCCCTCTCACAGGCTGTCTAAGAAGGGGGGCTTTTGCGGTTGGGTGTTTTTTATTTTTTTTTCTTGAATAATGGAGGGGCGGGGGGACCCAGTGAAGGCCTGATTGGTCGATTGAGAGGTAAAGATGGATAGGGCGCCCGATTTGAGACCCCGTTGAAAGTCGTGGGCAGCTTAAACATGTTTGATCAAGATTGGAACCGGGGTCCAAATTTTTTTAGTATGATAGTTTCATAAATGCTTTTTTAGGATTTCACGTATGTTTGCCCTTTTGCAGAAATTGCGCTGGCGGCGGTCTGTTGTGGGGACATGTATAATTACTGTTGCCGAGCCCCCGCCAGGGCCCCCGGTTGCTACGTTTTTTAGAGATTTTTTGTTTGGGGAAACATAGTTTTTTTGGTGTACATTGATTTTTTAAACCCATAGGAAAGGAAAAGGGGGCTTCCATTTGGGGGTTTATCCCCGCCCATCTAAAGGCGTCAAAAAAGGGCAGCTTTTCAGGGGTTTGGGGGTTTTTTTTTTTTTTTCTTCCCGGAATAAAGGGGTCGGTGACCCAGTGAGGGCCCGATTGGTCGATTTAAAAAGATAGGATAGGGCCGATTTTTTGACCCTTGTAAGTCGTGGGCGCTTTAAAAATGTTCGACAAGATAGGACCCAGAGCTAAAGTTTTTTTTAGTTGATGATAGCTAAAAAAGCTTCTTTAGGGGTTTGACGTAGTGTTTGCCCTTTTTTAGAAAAATGTGCCGCTGGCGGCCCTTGTGTGTGACATGTTAATTACATGTGTGCCGCAGCCGCCCGTGGGACCCAGGTTTGCATACGTTTTTTTCAGAGATGTTTTTGTGTGCAGAAACTACGTTTTACTTGGGGTACATTGATTTTAACCTATTTTAAAGGAAGGGGGCTTCCATTTTTGGGTTTTTTGTCCCCCCCCACTCTCACAGGTGTCATAAGAGGGCCCGCTTTGCAGGGTTTGGGGGTTTTTTATTTTTTCTCTGAAAAATGGGGGTCGGGGCCCATGGAGGCCTGATTGGCTCGATTGGAGGGAAAGATGGATAGGACTGCCCCTTTGAGACCCCCGTTGAAAGGTGGGGGCTTAAACTGTTTGATCAAGATATGTGAACCGGGTCCAAAATTTTTTTTATGTATGATAGATACTAAATGCTTTTTAGGGATTTCGAGGTTTATTTCCCTTTTTTCAGAAAATGTGCCCGGGGCGGGCTGTGTGTGTACATGTATAATTACATGGTGCGAGCCCTGCCAGGGCACCAGGTTTGCATAGTTTTTCAGAGATGTTTTTTTTGTGCAGAAACATACGTTATACTTGGTGTACATTTATTTTAACCTTTTTGGAAAGGAAGGGGCTTCCCTTTTGGGTTTCTGTCCCGCCCACTCCACAGGCTGTATAAGAAGGGGGTTTGCAGGTTGGGTGTTTTTTTTTTTTTCTCTCTGAATATGGAGGTCGGTGCCATGAAGGCCTATTTGGGTCGATTGGAGGGAAGATGGATAGGCTGCCCGATTTGAGACCATTGTAAGTCTGGGGACTAAACATGTTTGATCAAGATATGTGAACCGAGAGTCTCAAAGTTTTTTCAGTCGGAAAGATGACACAACTCCCGCTGGAAAAAGCAACAGTGCAGAGGCACGGAAGTCGGGGGAGGGATAGGAAGAAAATACCTGAGGATGATTTTGAGGTTTCAAAAAAACCATCTTGAAAGAATAGCAGAGAGAAAAAAAACACCAGGAAATGGATGGGAAAAACTTGGGTTTCCTTTTCTGCTGGAGAAATTAAAAGGCCAAATTTTTAAATTTTTTCCTTTCATGATACCCCAAAAAAAAACGTATTTTAAAGGTTTTTGCCCCGGGGGGAGGGCCCGGGGGGTTTTCAGTGGGAAAAGGCCAAATGGGGAAGGGGGAATCAATAGAAAGAGAATCAACGGCACACGTTTAGCAATGCTAAACTGCTTGAATAAATACATGTAAGTATCTAAAGGTTTGCAGTGGATTCTCTTTCTATTGAGTACATGATACCAAAAAGTTTCGGGGAAACCCCTTTCCCAAGGGCTGTTTCAATGCTTGGGGCACCAAAAGAACCTCAAAAAAACCAATGATTTTTAAAGGGTCTTGGGAAAAAAATACCGATAGTGGAAAAACTCCTTTGACAAAAGGCTGGCAAGTTTCTTTTTTCGTGTGTTTTCCCGGGGACTCAGAACCCCCAAACAAGGGGCATAAAACCTCTCTATAGTGCTATACTTAAGACTCCCGAGGGGTTTACAGCCTGTTCTAAAAAAAAAGGGAAATCTCCCCTCCGGGAATTTTTTGGAGGTTTTCAAGGCCCGGGGAAGTAGGGGCACAATGCCTTTGTCCCCGAAAAAATGGGAAAAACAAATTGGGGGGCCCCTGTTTGTTATTTTTCCCCCAAACCCCGTGTTTTCAGTTTCCGTTTCCCCAAACCCCCGCAAGGGTCCCAGGTCTGCCAGGTCCCCAAAGGGGGCAAGGGCTGGGGTTCTGGGGTTTAGGGGGTTTGGTGATCCTGTTAAGCACCCTCTGCCACATGTGCTTGTCCCTTGCAGGTGGCTGGTGGGGAACTGTATCCATAGGAACACTAAAAACTACCCTGTGGTCCAGATAACCATATCTGCAGACTTTCCAAATTTTTCCCTTTTTTGTGGGAGGCTTCAAGGACCCGATGTACTCCATAATAGTGGGAGCAGGGGCATTCTTTGTTTTGGGGCTTGGTTGGGTTTTAAAAGGGCCCTTAAACCCCAAATTATCAAGGGTCTTGAAATCCTGATAAGGCTAATAACATTGGTGAACACTCACTTTGGTGACTTAAAAGTTGGAACCATTTTTGTGTATGTTTAGGGTGGTGACTCTGAAAATGACATCCGTTATCAGCTTTAGTTTTACAGATCCGGAATTACCACCTTACCAAATTATGCTTTCTGAAAGAAAATGGAAATCAAAAATTGTAAATTAAAAAAATTTTGAAAAATTTTTAAAAGTTTAAACAGAAAAAAAAAGAAAAAATTAGAAAATTTAAGGAAAACCCCTGCCAAAAAAAAAATATGAATTTTGCAGGGGCAAAATCCAATTCTACTCATCTGCCCTACAATTTATAAAGAAAAAGACAAGAAAAAAAATGTAGAATCATTAATCAAAAATCTCATAAATAGAGATGGGGTAATTATTTTTAACGAAGTTTGAATTTGCTTAAAAATTTTTAGGAAGAAATTCGGTTTTTTTTTTTTTGCATGAAGCCGGGAAAATTTGGGTGATTCGCGGGGAAAGAAGCGTTTTTTAAAAAGCTAAAATGGCCGCTTTGCCTTAAAAGTTACATGGGGCCCGGGGAAAATCTGTGAGGAAAAAGGAGGGGCCCCCCAAGACAAGGGGCGACATGAAACCAATCAGAGCTGGCGGAATTTTGTGGGCTTCAAGACTATAATTTAAATGCGGACGGGGACCCGCCCCCTTAAAACTTTTTCCCCTCATTGTGGCCTGGAAAAATTGTCTTCTTTCTGAGGCCCCGGTTTTTTACGCAAAATCTCATTTTACAACTTTACTATCGATTGGGGAGGGGGGAAAAAAAGGCCAAATTTTAAATCCTGTTACTTGTCACTCAACCCTGTTCTTTGGGTCTGCTGTAAAAAAAGTTTTCATTTATACGCTTTTTTTCAGCGAGTGTGGAGTGGGAAAAAAAACCCCTAAAATGCTGTTACTTTCTCACCCAGCGTTCTGGAAACCCTTTGCTCTATACAATTTATCCCGAAAAAGCTGATTTTTTCAGAGAATGGGGTCATTTCCCAAATTTTTAAAGCCAACCAGCATTATCATTTTTTTAGTTTTTGTGGGGCTTTCCCCAAAGGGTGTCCAGGGGGGGTGTTATTTGTCCCGGACACCCCCGCGACCCCTTGCGGGGCCCAGGGCCCCCGGGTTCCCCCGGGGTCCCCACTTCCCGGCATTCCCCCCAACCCCCCCTTTCCCCCCGGCGTCAAATTTAAACCCCGGCTCTCCTGCTCAGGGCCCGGGCTCTGTTCCTCCCTTTCATTTGGTCCGCCCTAAGGGGGGCGCGGGGGGCCCCGGCAGTTTTAAATTTTAAAGGGGGAGTGGCCCGGGAAAAAAGGTTTTTTTGCCGGCACTGCTCCCATTTTTTTCGACTCTTCCTTGGGGCCTTCGCCGGATCCTTGGTGTTTTCTTCCGGGGAAAAGGCAAATTTTAGTAGTTTTTCCGTCTTGCCTTACCGGGGTACCGACCGTTCTTTCTTACTATAACCCCACCACGAAACCCCCGGGGCCCCCCTCCCGCCCTGGGGCCTCCCCGCTTGTTTTTACCGGGGCCCCGGAAACAGAGCCGCCTGGGCCCGACCTCCTCCCGTCCCCCGACTATAGCCCTGCCTGCCGATCCTGTACCCTCGTTAAACCCTTTGGGGCCACCACCCCCCGGCAAGCCCCCCAGTGGGAGTGACCCCGGTGGACTCCCGCCGCAGCAAAACCATCCCCGCTTTTTGGCGGCTTTTGTTGGAAAACCGGGACCCACCTTTTGATTCCACTCCCTGGTGGGGGGCTTTTCGCCATCCGCCTGCGGGGGGTCCACAGTGGTCCAAACCCCCTGACCGTTTTTTCATTTGGATCCCCATGGATCCCCCAAGGTTCCGTTTTCCCAGCCTGGGGTCTTGACGACCCTTTTTTGCCCGCCAAATCCAAAAGCAACAACCGGTCAACAGGCCCAGAACTTACCCAAAACATCCACCATGTTGCAGCAAAATCCTCACCCCAGCCCACAACCTTCGCCAGCCCCGGGGGTGTTCCAAACCTTTTACGTTTCCCCGTACTCTGAGGGGCCCCCCCCCCTTCGGGTGTTCCTTTCCCCTCTAAAAATTTGATGGAGGGCCCGAAACTCCTTTCAAAGGGTTCATCCACCCCTTTCTTTATTCAAAAGTTGGGGCTTAAAGGGTACAGTTTTTCCCGTCTGAACGTGCGAAGGTGGCTTTTGTGGTTTAGCCCCCCTCTCCGGGAGGGCCCTTTGGGATGGGCTACAAACCCCCAAAAGGAAAAAAAACGGGCCCCCGTGACGGGGGATCAAAAGGGTTTTTTTTCCCCATGAGTTCCGCAAAGTTTGAGGAACCCGCCCGTGCAAACCTCACTGAGACAGCCCTCCTAAACCCAATGCCAGGGGGACCCCGGGAGACTATGGGGGTACATTTTCCCTACTCTGGGGGTCTAACGTCTTGGAACAAGGGGCTCTGTGGGGCTTCCTTTTAAAAAAAGGGCTCTCAAACCGAGGGTTTTAAGGGCGTCTTGGCAGCTAGAAACCTCCCGTCTTCCCCAGGGGACCTTTATCCGGGTTAGCGGGGCCCCATCTTAAACGGGTTTATTGAAACCCGGGAAAAAGGGCTTTTCCCCCAAGAGCCCATTCCAAACCCAACCTCGCCGGGTTTTTCCTCCCTGGGCACCGGTTTTTTCCAGGGGGCCTCCTGCCCAAAACCACCAAAACCCACCCGAGAGCCCATACAGATTTTTAAACGGCTCGCCTTCTGAGAAAGGTTTTGGGCCCCCGCGTCGGGAAAGGAACTTTTAGCCTCTACTGTGGCAGCCCAAAAGCAATTTTTTGGGGAAAATTTTCCCCCAAACCTTTCCCAAGCCTTTCCGGGGAAAATTTCCCCCACCTAAAGGGTCAGTTGGGGGAGGCATTCCAATTTGGGAACCTCCTCCTCCCCCACGCCGTTGATGCCCGTGCAAGGGCTGTCCGGGGACTGGTAATTACGTTTTCCAAATTCCCGGGGTTTCTGGACTCCCCCCCGGGCTCTGCCAGGAACTTTTATCCACCAGGCTCTAGTGAAGCGAATCGGCTTTTCCCGTGGGACCCCTGGAAAACCGGGTTTTCATCTCATCCATTTAGCGGGGAGGCTACTTAAAACGCGGGTCACCCATTTGGTCACCAAAACCTCTTTTTCCCCCCCCGTGCGGGGTTTCTTTCATAAAGAGGAAAATCCCTTTTATTGGGTTTTCCCTCGCTCCTCAACCCGGCGAACCTCCTTTGGACTCCCATGGCTGGGGGCTCCCACTCTTTCCCATCCTGGGAAATGGGCTACTGTGAGATGGGTTCGGTTTTGGGTCCCCAACTGTTGGGGGAACCCTTGTTTTTGGGGGGAAAAAAGGCCTTGCCCGGTGCTTTTCCCCTCCCCGCTCAGCCTTCAGGGGACGTTCCCGGGGCTGCCCCCCCTTGGAAATACCTGGGAGTACCCGATGTGTTCTCCCGAGAAAACAAGCCGAGAGTCTTCCCCCGCATCGTTCCCTACATTGGGCCCCTTTGCTTTTCTGCCGGTTTCCCCGTCCCCCTTTGGGGGCCGAGTCCCACCCACTGTCGGTTTTTCCCGGGCTCCCAAACCATTTTCCGAGTATATCCAGGAGAATCTTTCCCCCAAGGGGGTTAAATTCCCAAAGGGCCCGTCCCCACGGCGCGGGGGTTTTTTTTTCGTGAAGGAAAAAAAGGACGAAACCCTTGGGTGGGCCCTGCATAAAACTTTCCGGGGCTTTTAAAAATCACGGTAAAGAACCGTTAACCTTTTGCCGGGTGAAAAAAAAGAACTTTTTTTATCGCCTGCAGGGCGCCAAGATTTTCTCCAAGTTGGGTTTGAGAGGGGGCTACAACTTGTTTTGAATCCGCAAGGCAAAAGAAATTTAAAACGGCCTTCAAAACCAGGGATGGGCACATTTAGTCCCCCGGGGAGCCCTTTCGGACTGTGGGAATGCCCCCGCCCTCCCTTTTAAGGGGGGGTCTGAAATTTAAAGCTTTAGGACCTCCTCTACACCCGCATGGTTTGTCCCACCTTGATGACATCCCTGGTTTAAATCACCTGACCCCCGAGCCCACCACAGCCAAGGGGTTTTGTTTAAGTACTGAAGCTTCTCCGGGGGAAACCAAATTTTAATTCCCAAACTAGGGAAAATGCCTTTTTCCACAACCCCGCCTCCTGTTTCTAGGGTACTCAAAACTCTGACCAAGGGGCCTACGGAAAGGACCCGGGAAAACTTCAAACCGTGTTGCAGTGGCCCCCCCTAGTCGGCCTACGGGGGATCCCGCGCTTCTTGGGGTTCTGCAAAAATACTATCGCCAATTTTCCCCCATCCCCCTTTTTCTAACCCGGGGGGCTTTCCATAGTGGCTTTTCACCAAGAAACAAGCCAAAAACCACGCACCTGGGCCCCCCGAGGCCCAAAGGGGGCGTTTTCGAAGCTCCATTCCCCCTTTCTCTACGGGCATCTATCCTTGGCACTTGGATCCCGCGAAAAACCCCTTCCAAATGGAAAGGGGGATGCCTTTATCTGTGGGGAAACCCGGGGCCCGTTTTTTGCGGGAAAAAGGGCCCACGGGAAAAACTTTAAAAGTGGGGGGCCCTTTCCCTTTTCCCAAAACGTTTTTTCTACGGCCCGGAGGAATTACACATTGGGGGACCGGGGGGGGGGGCTACTAGCCATAAAAAATTTTTGGGTCTGGGGGAGTGGGGGGTTACCCCTTTGGGGGGCCCCGTTCCCCATCCTATCTTACTTTGGGGGCCCCCAAAAAACCTCCAAAAAACTTCAACGGGCCCCCAACTTAAAACCCCAACCCCCAGGGTAGGGGGGTCCCCTCTTTCTTTTCCCGGTTCGATTTCAATCCACTTCGGCCACTAAAGAATGGGAAAGCTGACCCCTCCTTTTTTCCCCTTGGGCCCTGACATGTTTTTGAAGAAAAATTCTTTCCCGAACACAAAAAATTCCCCCGGGAAAGTCTTTTATCCCCGGCAGCTTTCCGTGGAAAATCCGGAGGGTCCCTCCTGGAAGGACTTATGTGCCCCTTTCCTCTCCGCAGACCCAACCCTTAAAAAAGGGACAAATTTCTCATTGGTGGCTGGTCCCTTTTCCCGCCCCCCAAAACCTTTTTCCCCCTTTATATCCCGGTTTTTGTTGGTGGCCAAAAGTTGAAAAAGGATTTAAGGGGCTTTGGGTTTCTTTGTGACTTTCCCGTGGGCCCGGGGAAACCCCCACCCAAAAGTCCAAACCGGGGGAGGGTCACTTCAGGGCCCCTTCCCATTCCCCCTCAACCCTTTTGGGCCAACCCTTTCGATGGACTTCATAACTGACCCCCCTCCCCGTCTGGGAACACCAAATTTTTTGGGTGATTAGGATTTGCTTTTTTTCCCAAAATGGGGCTTTTGTCCCCCTTTTTGGCCCGGGCTTTCCATCTGCCTCCGTCCACTGGGGCTTTTTCTTTTTCCCTTTATGTTTTCGTCTGCATGGACTTCCCCCAGCAAATTAATTTTGGGGGGTTCAATTTGTCTTTCCCGGTTTTTTGGGGAGCCCTTTCAAACCAAAATTCAGGGGGAAGCTCCCACTTCTCTTTTTTGCCTAACCACCCCCCCAACGGGGCAACGGCCAGTTGGGGAGGGTCAACCAAGTCTTTGGGATGTTTTCCTTCGCCATTTTTTCTCGGCAAATGTCAAGACTATTGGTCCAAATTTTTCGCCATGGGCGGGGTTCTTTTTTAAAATCCTTAGGGGCCAGTCCACCGGGGGTCCCTCCTTTCTATAAAAGTGTATTTTGGGCCCGGCAAAACCCCCCCTCCCTTTCCCCCTTTCAACCTCCCTTTTGAGGTTCCGGCGGCGGAAACCCCTGGTTTTAAAAGAACATTTGAAGGTCCATTTGAAAAGACTCAAACGGCCCAAAAAAAGGGAAACCCCCCTCCGGGTTTTTTTCCCCGGGGCCAAAGGGGTTTTTCTCCGTTTTAGATATGTCCCCTTTAAAATTTTCCTTCTCAAAAAAACCCTTTTACCCCCCCCATTTCCCCGGGACCCTTTTTGGGGCACAACCCCATCAAAAACCCGGTTTTCATAAAAAACCCCCGGCACCCTCCTACGATGATTATCCCCCCAAAACGTTTTCATTCTCCTTACTGAAACCCCCCTTTCCTTAAACGTTTTTCCAAAGGGGTTCCTCCTTCCCTTTTGTGGGGGGAAAGCCCCCAATGTCTTCGAGGTCAAAGGGGACCTGGGCATGGGAGGGAAATAGGGGGAAAAAGGGTACTTCCTTGGGGGACCCAAGGGGTTCGTTTCCCCAAAAGAGGTCCCTTTTTAGGGGAGAAAATCCCTTTAACCCAGCCTTTTATCCCAAAATTTCTCCAAACCAGTAAGAGGGGGGGCCCAAGAGGTTGGGGGGCCCCAAAGGGGGGGGGTACGGTCAAGGACGCCCCACGTCCACGGGCCCGGGGGTTGCAGGCGAGCCCGTGCTTTCCCACACCGAAACAGGAGCCCCCCCTCCCCCCACTTTAGTTCGGGGTCCGCTCACCCCTTCCCCCGTCCCCCATTTTGGGGTTTCCCCTTACCCGGCCGCGGGGGCTGGCCCGCTCAGGGGCTGTCTCCCGTCTTCCCCGCCCCGTGGGTCCCGGGGGCCCCCAGGGGGTTCGAGTGGGGGGCCCGGCAGTTTGAATTTTAAAGGGGCAGTGCGGGCCGGGAATTTTTTCATTGGGCCCGGGGACTGCTCCTTTTTTTGTTTCCGCCCCCTTCCTGCCGACCTTCGCCGGATCCTTGGTGTTTCTTCCCGTGGTGATAGCCATCTAGTATGTTCCTGTCTTGCCTTAACATGTACCGACCGTCTGCTTACGTATACCGACCACGAACCTTGCCGCCTGCCCTGACCTCCTGCTTGTCTACCGTCCACGAACCAGAGCCGCCTGTCCTGACCTGCCTGTCCACGACTACGAGCCTGCCGATCCTGTACCTCGTTACCCTTGGCCGCCACCGCAGGCAAGCCCCGCCAGTGGTAGTGACCTGGTGGACTCCCGCTGCAGCAAGACCATCCCGCTTTGCGGCGGGCTCTGGTGTATACCGGGACCCACTTAGATTCCACTCCCTGGTGTGGGCTTACGCCATCGCCTGCGGTGGTCCAGTGGATCCACCTCCTGACCGTTACAGTTATTCTGCCCCATATACATTGCAATCTCACCTGTTGTATTATTAGGGACTTTCAGATTCTAAAAATCCACTCAATCCTGATAGTGTTGTATTGGGAGTGAAATACAAAGTGCTTTTTTTCTGTCCGCCATCATTTCAATCTCACCTGTTGTATTATTAGGGACTTTCAGATTCTAAAAATCCACTCAATCATGTGTTACTGTTGTATTGGGATTGAAATACAGACCGCTTTTTGTCCGCCATTATTTAAAATTCTCCTGCTGTATTAGGGAATTTCAGATTCAAGTAATACACTCAATCTTGTGTTACTGTTGTATTGGGATTGAAATACCGCTTTTTTGTCCGCCATTATTTAAAATTCTCCTGTTGTATTAGGGAATTTCAGATTCAAGTAATCCACTCAATCCTGTGTTACTGTTGCATTGGGATTGAAATACAGATGGCTTTTTTCGTCCGCCATTATTTTAAATTCTCCTGCTGTATTATTAGGGAATTTTAAATTTTAAGTAACCCAAATCAACCTGTTTACTGTTTTTTGGGGATTAAAATACAACCGCTTTTTTGTCCACCTTTATTAAAATTCCCTGTTGTATTAGGGAATTTCAGATTCAAGTAACCACTCAACCCTGTTTATGTTGCATTGGTTTTGAAATACAGAGGTTTTTTTCTCCGCCATTATTTAAATCTCCTGCTTTTTATTGGGGAATTTTTTTAAATTTTAAGAAACCCCACTCAACCTGTGTTACTGTTCATTGGGAAAAATACAGACCACTTTTTGGTCCGCCATTATTTAAAATACTCCGGCTGTTTTATTAGGGAATTTTAAAAAATAATATAATCCGGACGGGGGGGGGTTTAAAAAAAAAAAAGGGGGGGGTAAAATTTTAAAATTTTTTGTTTTAGGGAATTAGTTAAAATAATAATTGGGGGTTTTTTTAATTGTTTGGGGTTAAAATAAGAGTTTTTTTTATTATTAAAATTTTTTAAAATTGGGGGGATTTTGTTTTTAATAATTTTAAATTTGGTTTTTATGTTGTTTGGGTTAAAAATGAATTTTTGTGTTTTAAGGGTGGGGGAATTTCTCAAAAATTGATTATGACTTTGAAAAATTGTTTGTAATTATTGGGGAATGGTTAAAAAAATTTTGGGTGAAGAGTTGGGTGTGTGAATTTCCCAGCTTAAATAAAAGGGGAGTTTGGTTTTGGGTTTTCAACAAGTTTTTTTAGTATGACCCCGCATAGACTGCGCGGGTCTTAAACCTTCACTATAAATTTTCCCCGGGGACTTAAGGGCAAAACTGACCAAAAAAAGAACGGGGAAGTCTTGAAAAACCCCAACACAGCAAAAAAACAACAACCAGGGGGGCATCGGAAGGGTTGGGGTGCGGCAGCAGCCACACCCCAAGGCAAAGGGCCAAGCCCCGAGGTGGGAAAAAAGGTGCCCCCAGAGTGGCAAATTGACGAGTGTGCAGGGCACGGCACAAGCCCAACAGCAGCGCAGAGGTCGACATGGGGCCCAAAGCATTCTGGAGGTGGGAAAAACAGGGTAGGCCCCAGGTGGCACAAAGACACAGTGTTAGTCACGGCAGAGCCCCACAGCATGCATGGGGTCAGACAGAGGCACAATGACATTCGAGGGGGAAAACAGATAGGCCACAGAGGCACAATACAGATTGAGGTCACGGCAGGAGCAACGCAGCAGCATGAGTCAGACTGGCACAATGACAAATTCTGGAGGTGGCTAGAACAGGATAGCCAAGAGTGGTACAATGACCAGGGAGTCAAGCAGAGCACAGCATCAGCATGAGGTCAGACATGACAAGACAGAGGGGTGTAGTTGCAGCAGCCACAGCAGCAGCAGGGGTCGGGCAGTGGCACAATGATTTTGGGAGTGGAAAAAAACAGAGTGGGCCACAGATGGCACAATGCCCAGATGTGGAGGTCCAGCAGAGCAACAGCAGCAGCATGAGGTCAGACGGGCACAATGACAGATGGTAGGTCTCGCAGCACCACAGCAGCACTTTGAGTCAGAGAGGGCACAATGACATTGGAGGTGGCAAAACAGTAGTAGCCACAGAGTGGCACAATAAAGAGGTGCGGGTCAGGGCAGCAACAGCACAGCATGAGGTCAGACAGTGGCACAATGACAAATTCTGGAGGTGGCTAGAACAGGAGTAGGCCACAGAGTGGTACAATGACACAGTGTGGAGGTCACGGCAGGAGCAACAGCAGCAGCATGAGGTCAGACAGTGGCACAATAACAGAATGTGTAGGTCATGGCAGCAGCCACAGCAGCAGCATGAGGTCAGGCAGTGGCACAATGACATTCTGGAGGTGGCAAAAACAGGAGTAGGCCACAGACTGGCACAATGACAGAGTGTGAAGGGCACGGCAGGAGCAACAGCAGCAGCATGGGGTTTCAGACATTTGGCACAATGACAGAGTGTGTAGGTCTCGGCAGCAGCACGCAGCAGCATGAGGTCAGAGAGTGGCACAATGACTTTTCTGGAGGTGGCAAAAACAGGAGTGGGCCCCACAGAGTGGCACAATGACAGAGTGTGGAGGTGACGGCAGGAGCAACAGCATGAGGTCAGAGAGTGGCACAATGACAGAGTGTGGAGGTCACGGCAGCAGCATCAGCAACAGCATGATGTCAGAGAGTGGCACAATGACAGGTTGTGGAGGTGACTGCAGCAGCAACAACAGCAGCAGCAGCAGCAGCAGCATGAGGTCAGAGAGTGGCACAATGACACAGTTGGGGGCCCACGGCAACAGCAACAGCAGCAGCAGCATAGGTCATAAAATGGCACAATGACAGAGTGTGTGGTGGGTGCAATACCAGGCCCTTGTAAAGATGGTGGTAGGCAGAGGGAGAAACTGGCAGCAGATGTGTGGCATCAGGCAGGTGGCGGCATCAGATTAGTGGCTGAGGCTGGTAGTTTGAACCCAGACTCATTTCTCAAAGTTTGGGTGAGGCGTCATGGCTTTGTAATTGGTGCCTAAGGCATTTGGTGTGTGGAAATCCTGGCCGATCCACGCCTGATTCATCTTGACAAAGGTCAGTCGTTCCACATTTCCCGTGGACAAGCGGGTTCTCTTTGGGGTAATGATGGCCCCCGCCGCACTGAACACCCGCTTTGATGCCACACTACTGGCCGGGCAGGACAGCTTCTCCACTGCAAACTCGGCAAGTTGCGGCCACACATCCAGTTTGGTTGCCCAGTAGTCCAGCGGATCTTCCTAACTGGGTTGGCAGAGTGCTGTCCAAGTAGGCCAGCACCTGTTGGTTCAGGGACTGCTCCAGGTCCTGCGCTTCTGCTGCGGCGACTGCCCTCCTCACTAGGCGGGTGACGGAAGCTGCTCATCAGTGACTCCAGACTTAGGTTGCTGCTGATGGAGCTGGTACTGCTCCTACCCCCCCCCCTTTCCCCAGCAGCCGCAGCAGTAGTACGCAAGCGCTGAAGAACCCCCCGTCGACCTTCAGAGGAGGGATGATGCCGCACATAGGCAGCGGCCAACTGACTACGGAGGATTTCCCTATAGTATTGAGTTTGTCCCCCCTCTCAGCAGCTGGGAAAAAGGCTCCCATTTTTGATCGGTAGCGAGGGTCCAATAGGGTGAAGAGCCAGAGTCATCCCTATGCCGGATGGTGACTATTCAGCTGTCACTACCCAGGCAAATCAGCATGCAGCAGGCCATCTGCACAAGTGACTCCGTGGGGCTCCTGCCTCCATCTCCACTGTATAAATGCCCCGGTGCTTGCGGGTCATCTACCTCCTCCAGCTCTCCCGCTCCTCCTCTCTTGTCACCTGGGTAGAAAAACCACCATTTCACCAGACAATGCTTCTGCTCCAATGTCCCCCCTCCTTTACTCCTCCTCCATTTCAGTCCCCCCCTGAAATCATGTGGCCGCGAGATGTAGTTTCCCCCCGTCTCCAGTCCCCTGCCCAGACAGATTTTTTCCAGCATCTGTTCCAGGACATGAAGCATGGAATGTCGTTATTCATCCCGTAGTCCTGGCGACTGACAAATAACGTCACCTCCCCGAATGGCATCAGCAAACAGCAGGTGTCACGCATGAGCTGCCACGGCTGACATCAAAGTTACAAGGGGAGTACTCCTGTCCGCATTGGATCATCAAAAAATCGTTAATGGCCTTTCTCTGTTCATTTCAGTCGTCCAACATGTGCAGTCTGGGGAATTGCAACGGGGGGAAACATCGCATATCAGAGTGTGTTTGGGGGGAAACCGTTCTGCCAATGCAACTTGAGGTGGTGTTCCTGGTTTTGTAGGGAAAGGATGAAGTGCATGCACAGTTTCCTGCCATTTTCAGAATCTTTTGAAGAACGGTGGAAGACTTCAGGAACCTTTTCACAACCAGATTGAACACATGCGCCATTCAGGGCGCATGGACCTTCCCTCCTCGGTGCAGCACGGACACCATGTTCCTTCCATTGTCCGTCATCATGGTTCCGATTTGCAGTTGGCGCGGAGAAAGCCACACATCGATTTCTTGCTGCATGACGCGGAGCAGTTCCTCCCCTGTGTGACTTCGTTCGACGAGGCAAGCCAGGTGTAGAACTGTGTGACACCGCTGTGCCCTACACATGTGGTGTGATGGAGCAGTACTTGTGGAGGCTGAGATGTGGTGGGGGTGGAGGAGGAGGAGGCGGACATTGCCGCAGGAGCCGCAGTTTGACAACGTGGAGGAGAAAGTGGCGTCTCCTGTCCAAGTTGTTGGTGTGCCTGGGCTGGAAGCACATTCACCCAGTGGTCCACCATTTGGAAAGGGTGGGACTGCAGTATCAACGACTTGGACAGGAGCACGGTCAGCTTCTGCACCTTAGGATGGTTGGACGCAAACTGTTGTCTCTTTGCAATCGCCTCGCTGAATGACTGCTGGCGCCATGAGTAGCAAAGCAGGAGCATCTGGACCGGGAGATGATGGCAAAGAGAAACAGCTCCCTTCTGCAGAGGTGGTGGAGCCTTGACTGGCTGCAATGGCATATGTGCCACTGGGCGCTGCTGCTGTTGTTGCTGCGGCGGCAGCAGGATGGACCACCACATCTGAGCCACGTTTCTCCCAGGCCACCGAATGGTGACGCTGCATGTGTTGACGCAGGGCCGTGGTGCCAATGTTAGCTCCCTGGCCACGCTTCACTTTCTGCCCACAGATTCTACATATACCCATATTCGGCTCCTCCGGTGTCTTAGCAAAGAACTGCCACACCGCCGAGTATCTGATTTTACCGCCAACGCTCCACATTGAGTGACTACTGCCGCCGCTGCCTCGGTGGGCCCCTGTGCCGCTACTTTCTTGGACCTGCGAAGCGGGTTTTTTACCCCGTGGCCGCTGGGTCCCGACCTCACACTGCTGCTACCCTGCTGACTCATGGCAAAACAACCCATTTGGGTGGCTGCGCCGCTGCCTGACACGAAAGCTGACGCCCTCTTCTCTTGACGATGATGAAGCCCTTGCTTCACCCAGCCCCCAAAGTGCAGTCGGCTACATCATCATCAATTTGTGTTTCATCGTCACTGCTGTCCCTCATCACCGGTCTTGGTATGCAGAGGCTGACCCCTCACAACATACCTCCCATGCCACTCTCCACATCTATATTTTTGCCGCCAACTGTAAGAACCCAGGGGATATTGGCCCATTTCTTTGCTGCCACAGTACTGCTGACTGCCCTCCTCAAAATGTTCATCCTCGCTATATAGTGGCGCTGAGCCCAGACCACATAGTAGATCTCTGGCTGAGGGAACTGGATGGGACAGAGGTGGGTTGAGAACAGGTGAGGGCCGCTGACCCTTCCTGGGCCATGCCAACTAAGCGTTGTGTCTGACGTTCCCACCGACTCTTGGCTGGGGTTGTCAGATGTTATCTGGGAGGAAGTAGATGACCTAGTCAACCAATCAAGAACCATTGGGTTGCTGAACAACACACAGCCTCCAGATGACAGTGGCAGTTCTGGCCTCTCCGAGTGACCCCTGCTGCGACGTCCCCTTGCTGTGCTGCAACCTGGGCCTGCTCCAGGAATGTTTGTGCCACTGCCACTCGCAGGTGAAGAGCCTGACACCTCTCTGTCTGATTAAGATATCTGTATATGATAAATACACACCCTGTATTTAACTCCAAATGAACCCACTAACAAGCTTGGCAAACTCTTGGATATAAATTGCGCTCCACAAATGGGCAGGAAAAATTTACTTGAATGTGCCATTTAAAAACACTGTGTATTTTACTGAATATAAAAAACACAAACAGGCTTAATTAACCTTCGGATATGAATTATGCTACAGCCAAAATTTTTCTTTTGGGGTGAAAAAAACGTTTTTTTTTATGAACAACTGAGAAAAACCCTTTTTAACCCTGGATTAAATTGCGCCCAAAAAATGGCACCAAAAATTAAGTTTTTGGTTTAAAAACGTGTTTTTACGGAAACAACAGGGAAAAACTTTGATAACCCATTGAATTAATGTCCAAAACTGGTGGTAAAAAGAATTTCTTTTATTAAAAAAAAAAATTGTAAAAAAAATTTGCAAAAATACCACTTGAGCGGTTAAAACTGGATTTCGGGCCCCAACCCCCAAAAAAAAAATTAGAATTTTAAGAGGAAAATTTTTTTCGTGAAAAAAAAGCTTTTTGACACCCCCCAAAATCTTTTCGAAAATAATGAGTCTCTTGTATGATTTTTAAAGGCACGACAACGGCGGCTAGACCTTAACACAAGTGAAGAAGGAGAAATAAGTTAAGCAGGCATTTGGCGCCCGGACCTTATATATCAGTGAGTAAAATCCCGCCGGTCTCTGATTGGCTTCATTTTCTGCACATGTCATGTAGGCTACGCCTTTTTTCCCCCAGAGTCTTTGCCCCATGTAACGCCATGTCTCGCAGCCATTTTATCAATCAAAAACACGCTTCGTTCCGCGAAAACACCCCAAACTTCAACTTCGTTCAGAATCAAAGTTTTCCTGAAATTCTAAAAGAATTCCCCTTCGTTAGAATCAATTCGCCCATCTCATGCCCTTAATTTAAAATTCCTCTGTTAATTATTAGGGAATTTCAGATTCTGGGAATCCAATTTCAATCCTGTTAATTTAAATTCCTTCATTGGAAAAATTTTAAATACCCAAATTTTTTTTTTGTCCGGGGCCCAATTTTTCCCATACATTTAAATTTTCACCGTTCTTTTAAATAGGGGAAATTTTATATACAGGGATCTCTCAAGCCTGTTAGTGGTCTATTTTTGGGGTCAAACAGAGTGTTTTTTTTTCCTCCATATATACATTTAAATTTCACCTGTTAATTTCTGTAGGGAATTTAATATCAAGGGTTTAATTTTTCCTCTTGTTTTGTTGGAGGGGAAATACAGCGTGGCGTATTTTCTGCCACAACATGCATGAAATCCATCAACTTCGGGCCCGGTGGGGGTATTTTCAATCTGTGGCCAAGAGTTAATTTATTCCCTTTTTTGGAGAATTCTGTTCAAATCCAGTGTTTGTGTTTTTTAAAGCCCTACATACATCTCAAATCCAGTCTCTTGGGATATTGCTATTTGTGTCAAAGAGTTAATTTTTTCATTTATTGTGGTGATTCTGTTAAATGCTGATACATGTAGAGCCCCTCCCCCCCAAAAAAAAAAAGAGTGGAGAGGGGTAAATCAGTAATTTTGCATTGACGCCAATCATTTTTGCCTTTCCCGTTGATCTTTTCAGTGTCCGCTTTCATTTGGTCAATAATCCATCATTGCAAAAGCCAAAAAGAAACAGAAGTTGAAAAATAAGTCAATGGAACATTTGCATATGTTCTGTGTTTTATATCCACTCCACAGATTAAAAGAAGGGGAAAACCAAACATAGTGGCAATGTCATAGAGTGGTGGAGGGTGGAAACAGCATTAGAAAAACCACAGAGTGGCCCGACTGAGAAAGTGCTCAGTTGGCAGCAGCATGAGGAGACTTGAAGGGGGGAGGTGGCAGCAGCATCAGAAGGCCACATAATGGCCCAGTGAAGAGTGGGGAGGTGGGTGGCAATACCAGTCCCTGGTAAAGTTGGTGGGTGGTAGAAGGAGCAGTTGGCAGCAGATGTGTGAAATCAGTCGGGTGGCAGCATCAGAATAGTAGCTGAGGCAGGGAGCCAAAAGAATCCAGGGTTCAAGGTGCTGCTGCTGGTGGGCACCTAAATCACTAGGAGGTGAATAAAGCTGCTCATCAACAACTCCAAATAGAAACAATAAATGGTTATGCACATCCAAAAAACATTTTTGAAAAAAAATGAACATAGGTGCAACACTGGTGTGGCTGTAGTATACATACCTATTCCAATAACAGTGGCACACTATAAACTAGAGCACTATCAAAGGGGACATAGGACCCAAACGAGAGGAATCAATAGTGTAGGACCACCTGCCTTGAGGTCCCATTGAAGTTCAGGGTTGGCTTAAACAGTTTTGATCAAAAGTGTGAACTGAGAACCTCAAAAAACTTTTCCTGTATCCTAAATAGCAGAAATGCTTTTTTCAAAATTCCTATGTCCCCTTTGATAGTGCTCTAGTTTATAGTGTGCCACTGTTATTGGAATATGTATGTATACTAGAGCCGCACCAGTGTTGCACATATGTTCATTTTTTTCAAAAATATTTTTTGGATATGCATAACCATTTATTGTTTCTATTTTGAGTTTGGAGGAGGGGCTGCCTCCCTTTTGGTTTCTTGCACTCCACCCACCTTGACAGGCTTTTTAATCAGTGCAGTGTAACTTGTAAACTGGTTCCTTCATTCCCTGGATTGTGGACATTTGAATAGGACCCAGACGAGAGGTATCAATAGTGTAGGACCACCTACCTTGAGGTCCCGTTGAAGTTCAGGGGTGGCTTTAACAGTTTTGATCAAAAGTGTGAACTGAGAACCTCAAAAAACTTTTCTTGTATCCTACATAGCAGAAATGCTTTTTTCAAAATTCCTATGTCCCCTTTGATAGTGCTCTAGTTTATAGTGTGCCACTGTTAGTGGAATATGTACATCAACAACTCCGGACTCAGGTTGCTGCTGATGGAGCTGGTACTGCTCATAACCCCCCATCCCTCCACAGAAGCCATGGCAGTGGTACATAAGCACTGATGAACCCACCCGGTCAGACCTGCTAGAGGATGGGCCATGGTGCAGATAGGCAGCGGCCAACTGACTACATAGGATGTCTCTATAGTACTTGAGCTTGTCCTTTGTCTTGGCAGGTGAAAAAATGCCCCCATTTGGGACCGGTAACGAGGGTCCAAGAGGGTGGAGAGCCAGAAGTCATCCCTCTGCCGAATAGTGACAATTGAGCTGTTACTAGCCAGGCAAATCAGCATGCAGCTGGCCATCTGCGCAAGTAAATCTGAGGGACTCCCTGCCTCCATCTCCACTGTATACTGCCACAAAGTGTCTGGGTCACCTTCCTAATCCTGCGGTTGCTCCTGCTCCTCTCCTGTCACCTGAATAAAAAACCCACTCATTTCGCCAGACACTGCTTGTGCTCCAATGTCTTCCTCCTCCAGTTCAGCCCCCACTGGACTCATGTGACCATGAGATGTAGTCGCCACATCTCCAGTCCCCTGACCAGACAGATTTTGCAGCATCTGTTCCAGGACATGAAGCAGTGGAATGATGTCACTGCATCCCATAGTCCTGGCGACTGACAAATAACGTGTCCACCTGAAAGGGCCTGAGCAAACGGCAGGTGTCACACATGAGCTGCCACTGGCTGACATTAAAATTACACAGTGGTGTACTCCTGTCCGCTTGGATCATCAATAAATCATTAATTTCCTTTCCTTTATCATAGAGTCGGGTTCCAACATATGGAGGCTGAATTCCAAGGTGGAAATGTCACATATCAGCCTATGTCGGGGGAGGCCGGTCTGCCGCTGCAGCTAAGGAGGGTGTGCTTGGCGGTTTAGGAACGGCTGAAGTGCCTGCAAAGTTTCCTGGCCATTTTTAGAATTTCTTGCAGATGGGTGTAAGACTTGAACAACCAGACTGAACATGTGTGCCATGCAAGGAGCATGGCTTAGCCCTACTCCTACACAGCACGGACACCATGTTCTTTCCATTGTCTGTCACAATGGTTCTAATTTTCATTTGTCGCGGAGAAAGCCACAAGATTTCATCTTGCATGACCTGGAGCAGTTCCTCCCGTGTGTGACTTCGCTCACCCAGGGGAATACTCCTGTCCACTTGGATTATCAAAAATCATTAATGGCCTTTCTCTGTTCATCAATTTCCCCCTGTTCATCAAAATTCCCCCTGTTCATCAATTTCCCCCTGTTCATCAATTTCTCCCTGTTCATCAATTTCTCCCTGCCTGTTCATCAATTTCCCCCTGTTCATCAATTTCCCCCCATTCATCAATTTCCCCCCATTCATCAATTCCCCCCTGTTAATATATTTATTCCTGTTTATCAATTTACCCCTGTTCATAAATTCCTGTTTATCTCTGTTTATGGTTTCTCTGTTCTGTTTAGCTCAAGGAGGGTGTGCTTGGCAGTGTAGAAATGGCCAAATTGAATGCAAAGTTTCCTGCCCAGTTCTCTGAATGGTGCAGGGTCCACCACTTGAAAAGGGAGGGACAGCAGTACCACCAACTTGGACAGGAGGGTTTTCCCGGGTTCCTTTCCCCCTTCCCTCTTCCTTTCCGGGAACCCCGTGCCCAAAAAAGGGGGGGGAAAAAAAAATTTTGGGGGTTTGGGGGGTTTTTTTTAAAAAAGGGGGGGTTTTGGGGGGGCCCCCCGGGAAAACCCCCCTTTCCCCCAAAACCCCAAAGGGAAGGCCGGGGGTTTGGCCCCCGGGGGGGATTTTTTCCCCAAACCCAAAACCCCCCCCCTTTTTTTTTTCCCCCCCCCCCCCTTTTTTAAAAACCCCAACCCCAAAAGGGGGAAAAACCCCCCCCAAAAAGGGCCCTTTCCCCCCGGGGGGGGGTTTTTTTCCCAAACCCCCAACCCCCCCCCCCCCTTTTCCCCCCCCCAAACCCCAAAATTTTGGGGGGCCCCCCCCCCGGGGCCCCCCCCCCCCCCCAAAAAAAAAGCCCTTTTCCCCCCCAAAAAAAAAAAAAAAAAAAAAAGGGGGGGGCCAAAGGGAGGGAAAAAGGGGGAAACCCCCAAAAAAAAAAAAAAAAAGGGGGAAAAAAAAAAAATTTAAAAAGGGGGGGAAAAAGGGGGGGCCAAAAAAAAAAAGCCCCCCCCCCCCCCCCGGGAAAGGAAAAAAGGGGGGGGCCCCCCCCCAAAAAAAGGGGAAAAAAAGGGCCCCCCCCCCAAAAAAAAAAAAGGGCCCCCCCCCCCTTTTTTTTTAAAAGGGGGGGAAAAAAAACCCCCGCCCCCCCCCAAAAAAAAAAAAAAACCCCCCCCCAAAGGGGGGAAAAAAAAATTTTTGGGGAAAAAAACAGGGAAAAAAAGGGGGGGGAAAAAAAAAACCCCCATTTTCCCCCCCAAAAAAAAAGGGGGTCCAAAAACCCAAAAAAAAAAAAAGGAAAAGGGGGGGGGAAAAAAAAAACAAAAAACCCAAAAAAAAGGGGGGGGGGGGCCGGGGGGGAAATTGAAGAATGTTTTTTAACCAACTAATAATGATGAAGCCCTTACTTCCAGGGCCGGGACAATGGGTAGTCGAAGGTAGGCGACCCCCTCGGGGACCACTTCATCCAAGGCAGAAAACGGGGTGCAAGGAGGCATGGAGTGGGCTGAATTTTCCATTTGTGGGGCACTTTATGCTTTGTTTAACTAGGGCACCAGAATATCTTGTCCCAGCCTTGCTTGCTTCACCCGGCTTTCAAGTGCGATCGGCTACATCGATTAGTGTTTGCCTGTCACCGCTGTCCACCTCAACGGTGTCGCTGTACAAAGCCTGACCACTCGCAACAGAACCCCCCATTAGACCTCTCCTCATCATTACTTGCCCGCTTCTGCAAGAAGCAGCAGATGTCTTCCCCTCCACTTTGCTGCCCATTGTCCTCAAATAGTTGGTCCTCACTGTATAGTGGCGCTGAGGCCACAGCACATAGTAGTTCTCTGGGTGTGGGAAGCGAACGGGACAGAGGTGGGTTGAGGAAAAGTGAGGGCCCCTCACCTGCTCCGGGGCCATGCCAACTAAGGGGTGTGTCTGACACACCCACCAACTTCTTGCTGGGGTTGTCAGATGTCATCTGGGAGAAAGTGTATTACCTAGTGTGTGGTCAACACATGGCCGCTAGATGACAACGGAAGCTGTGGCCTCGCAGGGTGACCCCTGCTGTGAAGTCCCCTTACTGTTCTGCGACCTGTGGTGGCTCCAGGAACCTACTATTTTGTTCTTTGACGCTATTGTAGGATTTTAGCCCTCAGCTTTTCTTTTTCCAGCTGGCGCGGCCATGATGGCTAAGGTAATTGAAGAGTGAAGCGATTCTAATAGCAGCGGCAGTCATGTGCTAAAACACAGCATTGTATGAAGACCAAACCTAGCTCCCTCTGCATATTTGAGTATGGCACAATGTTCTACAGCAATCTACAGGCTCTCTGCAGCCAGGAAATAGCTGTTTTTTAACAAGATTCATCGTGAATTTATTCAGGGCAAAACAAATTTTGTCGGAAAATTTAGCGAACTTGGCGAATCGAATTTTTGAGAAATTTGCCCATCTCTACTCATAAACTGTAGCTGTTAGAACAAAATGAATGGTATTTTTGGAATCAGCAGCACTCAAATAACCAGAAAAATGTCATTTTTTTTTGTTCCCCATTGTAATAAAATGTTTGATGTAAATGATGATGTTACAAATGAATTACCTCTGATGTTGTGAGTGGGGGATGAGGATGAGGTGTTGGAACTAATATCCATGATCTCGAGGTGTCCGGAGAAAATTTTGGGACAGCCAAACTCAAGGATCTTACTTTAAAGAGTGCACTCGAAAATGTCACGGTGTACAATAGTGTTCCTCAAGAACCAGTTGCAGATACCAGCTTCTCATATTTTGAACAATAATCTGAAATACCAGGTAAACAAATTGTGGGATGAGGTGGTAGAACAACTGCAGCTACAAGTTCCATATAGACACATCTTGTTACACATGGCAAACTCAAAATTGTTTGGAGGTCACCCGGGAGTAGTCAAAAACCATGAATGTATTCTACAAAGGTTTTATTGGCCAGTCTTGTCCAGTGTGCCAATTAACCACCCCTGTTTCTCATTTCCAGAGCCTGTTGGTACCGCTACAGGCTTTAGGGTCCCTGTCGAATTTCGTCGGCGTAGAGCGCTGCAGCCAGGGACCTATGGACATCACTGATGCCACAGATGCTGACATAGTAGGTGATGGAAGTTGCTGCTGCTGAGCTGCGAGAAGCTGCAGTATGGCGATCAGATGTTGCATCTGTTGAGTCTGCTGGGCGATCTGCTGTGACTGCTGGGTAACAACTCTGGAAACATCTCGGATGTTCGGCACTTTGGCGGAATCCATTGCCGAATCTTGCTGTAACAACCTCAGGCAGTGGATCCACTTAGTCACCACAAGCGATGGTACTGTATAAGTCACACCAGGGAGCAGAGTCTAAGAGGCCATTGTTTTTTTTACCAGAGCCCGCCGCAAGACAGGATGGGCTTGCTGTGGCAAACGACCCCCAGGTCGCTACCCCTGATGCAACTTGCCAACAGTAGGGGCTGAGGTGTGACGCTATACAGAAATGTGTAGGTGGGAACAGGAAGGAAGGTCAGGACAGACGGCAAGAATTTTGTTCAAAGAACAAAGGCAAGTAGGTCTGGTACACGGGATTGGAAATAACACTGAGAATGTTTTTTCAACAGGCTAAGGGCACTGAAGATACAGCAGGGACTCAGGGGAGTTCTGAGTAATAAAGGGCCAGCGGCTGGCAGTTACTGGTGCGCTGGCCCTTTACATTTCACTGAGCCAGCATGCGCACCTTAGGGAGTGAGGACATGCATGTCAGCCAGCATAGACAGTGCAGAGGTGAGTAACTGCAGCTTGGACCTGAACGCCCAGGAGACACATTGGGAGCAATGGAGGTATGGGTGCACCCGTGAGCCGACGTGTGGGTCGCAGGAGCACCTGCAACACATATGCACTTTATTTTAATAAAAGCCGTTTATATTTGGACATTTCTGTGTCTATGGTCCCTGTGACGGATCTGAACCCCACAATAAGTATATTAAAAATCAGAACATGCGTGTTAACACAAAAAAAAAAAAAAAAAAACCTCAAAATAAATATTTTTAGGTTTATACATTTACCCCGTCTTAAGTGCCTTTGAGATTAAATTTAACCTAGCTGAGACTTCCATACTTCTCTGTTCCATTGCTATTATTTGAAGATGAACTTTACACCAGTATATTCAGATTTTTTTACCCATTTTATTTTCTCCATTATTTAAAAACGTGAAGGTTTTTTTTTATAGTAGCCTATGAATGTTTTTTATTTGGATTGTATAGTTTTGCGATTGCTCAACTTGAGTTTTCAAATACATTAAGGGTAACATGGCCAAGTAAATTAGATATTGAGAACGAAACAGTTACCCCTCTCTCTCCCTTTTTCCGCATTAAAAATAAGATTTAATTTTAATTGTTTTTATCTTAATTGAAATGTATGCTTATTGACACACACAATCCGATTTTAACCTCCAGCAGACTTTGTAATGTAAATGTGTAATAATAAATTATTTAACTAAATGTGTTATGTCAGAAAAACTGGTTTAACAAAAGAAATCACATTATTTGGTGCACACCAGTATTACAGACTAAGAATTGTGACAGTAATTGAAGGTGATTAAGTCTATCGCACTCTTGTTATGACAGTTGTTAAAATAAATAAAGAAGCCTGCATGGAAAGTTGATTTTTAATCTTGATCATACGTGGTTGAGTTTTAAGCAATTTACCAGAAGGAATAAATGTGCTAATATATTATGTAAACAAGTGAAAATCTGTCATTCTTAGAATATAAAATTATCACTCACCTTAAAAACTGCTTTTTCTTTGTTTTTGGGCAAATTTTTTGGGCAATTTAATTTTTTTAATAAAACCCGGGAATATAAAAAGAAAAAAAGAAAAAAAAAATCCATTGCCAAAAAAGTGAAATTTTTCTGAATAATGGCCTTTTTCTTTATTAAAAGAGCCGGGGCACCTTTTTTCATTATCAAATTTTGGGCCCGGGGGAAACATTTTTGGAGAAAGTTTTTTTAAAAAGAAACAATGCAGTTTTCCCCAAAAGGACATAACATTGCATAAAAGGGGAACCCAAAAACATATTTTATTGGGGGAATGGGGGGAATTTCCCGAAATTCGTTTCTTTCACTTGGGGCCGAATTTCTCGGGGCAAAAAAAAAACCCCGTTCCGAATTTACTTCGGCATGAATCACTTTTAAAAAGCAGTATTTCCAGGCTGCACAAGCCTGGGGGGGTGCGGGTAGAACATTGTGCCATGCTTAAATATGCGGGAGGGAGCTTTGGGTTTTGGGCTTTTATTTAAAAAAAATGTTGTGTTTTAGTATTTAACGCACATGACTGCCGCCGTCTTGAATGCCTTTTGCCCGTAAATTCCCTGGGCACTTTAAAAGGGGAAAAATGGGCCAAAAAAAAATGAAACGGGGTTTTTGCCTGATAAAATCATGCCCGGGAAAGCCCGGAAAAAAAAAAGCTGAGAGCTCAGGTGGAACTTAGTTACAGGGTGTGGAGGTTTACGGCGCTTTGCCACAGCAGCTTTAGGTCAGACAGTGGCCCCAAAGGGAAAATTTTGGGGTGGGCAAAAACCTTTTAATAGGTCCCCCAGGGGTGGGAACAAGATACAGTGTGTAGGGGCACGGCAGCAGCCACAGCAGCGGGATGAGGTCAGAAGGGCCAACAATGAAAGAGTGTGGGAGGTCACCGGCTCAGCCCCAGCAGCAGCATGGGTTTAGGAAAAGGGGAACCCAATTTAAAACCGTGTGTGGGTCCCCAGCAGGGGAGCCACAGCAGCGCATGAGGCAGACAGGGACCCCCAAAGACAAGTGTTAGGTCACGGCAGCGCCAAAAGCAGCAGCATGAGGTTTAGACAGTGGCACCCAAAGGGCACCCGTGTGTTGGTCACGGCAGCGCCACGCAGCAGTATGAGGTAGACAGTGGCACAAAAGACAGGTGTGTAGTCCGGCATCAGCCACAGCGCGCATGAGGTCAGGACAGTGGCACAATGACCGTTGGGGTGGGGCAAAAGCAAAACAGCCCAGCGCAGCATGAGGTCAGGGCAGTGGCACAAAAGACACAGTGGGGTTAAGGGGCACGGCATCAGCCAAAAGCAGCAAACTTTAGGTCAGACAGTGGAAAAAATTTACACATTTTTGTAGGGTTTTCGGCAGCAGCCACAGCAGCAGGAAAGAGGTCAGACGTGGCACAGTGACATTCTGGAGGTGGCCCAAAAAAAGGAGTAGGCCACCCGGGGTGGGACAAAAGAAAAACGTGTGTAGGTCACAGCCGGGGGCATGAAAAACAGGGCATGGGACAATGGGCCCCAGTGTGGAAAGGGCCCCGGGGAGCCGCCACAGCAGGCATGAGTTCGACAGTGGCACAATCACATTCTGGAGGTGGCCCAAAAAATGGAGTAGGCCACAGAGTGGGACAATGACACAGTGTGTAGGTCACGGCAAGCAGCCCCACCGGTAGCAGGCCATGAGATTAGACAGTGGCACTCAATGGCGAGAGTGGTGTAGGTCTCGGCAAGCAGCAGCTGAGGTCAGGCAGTGGTCACAATGACATGTCTGGAGGTGGAAAAAAAAGGAGTAGGCTGCACAGAGGGGACAGATGGGACACAGTGTGGTAGGTCACGCAGCACCACAGCAGCAGCATGAGGTCAAGACAGTGGCACAATGACACAGTGTGCTAGAAAAGTCACGGCAGCAAGCCACAGCAGCTGCATGAGGTCAGACTCAGTGGCTCATGACAAAGTGTGCTTAGACGGCAGCCAGCAGCATGAGTCAGGCAGTGGCAATCGGAAGTGACATTCGGAAGGTGGCTCAGTAAACAGGAGTAGGCCACAAAGTGGGACAATGTGACACAGTGTGTAGGTCAAAGTGCAGAGCTACACAGCAGCAGCATGAGGTTCAAATGTGGCACATCTGACACAGTGTGGAGGTCACGGCAGCAGCAACGCAGCAGTGCATGTGGGGTCAGACAGTGGCACTTTGACTCAGTGTGGAGGTGGGTGGCATTACCAGTCACTTGTAAAGGATGTTTGTTGGCAGATGGAGAAACTGTCACGCAGATTGTGTGGCTCAGGCGGGTCTGGCGGATCAGAATGAGGTGGCTGAGGCAGGTAGTTTGAACCCTCTGACTCATTTCTAACAGTTTGGGTGAGGCGTCATGGGCTGATGTAGTCTGACGTTAAGGCTATTGGTGTGTGGAAATTCCTGGGCCGTCCAAAGCAGACACTTTTGACTAAAGGGTCAGTCGTTCCACATTTCCCTATGGCAAGGGGTTCTCCTTGGGGCGCTAACGATGGCCCCCAGACGCAGCTGAGGTACGACCCACTCTCTGATGCGACAATACTGGCCGGGCAGGAACAGCTATCTCCACTGCTCAAACTCGGCATGTTGCGGCACAAATCCATGTTTGGCTGCCCAGTAGTCCAGCGGATCTTCTAGAGCTGGTGGTGGATGGCAGGAGTGCCTGTCCAAGTAGGTCCCATACCACTGTTTGGTTGCAGGGGTCAACTGTCCAGGTTCCTGCTGCTGCTGCTGCTGGCGACTTGTACTGCCCCCCCCCAACTACCCCCCCCCACCTCCCCACGCCACCACCCCCCCCACAACCCCCCCCCCCACACCCCCCTCCCCCCCTCCCCCATCCAACCCACCCCCCCCCCAGCCCCACCCCCCCCCCCCACCCCCATGCCCCCCCCCCCCCCCCCCCCCCCCTCAACCATGCCATCCCCCTACTTTTTTTTATGTTTTTTATTTTATTTTTTTTTTGTTTATTTGTTTTTTTTTTTTTTTTCCTATAGGCGGGGAAGGAGGCTGCTCATCTGTGACTCCGACTTAGGTTACTAGATGATGGAAGCTGGTACTGCTCCTACCCCCCTGTGTCCCCAGCGCAAGCCG
This sequence comes from Phyllomedusa bahiana, assembly GCA_025379985.1. NCBI lineage: Eukaryota > Metazoa > Chordata > Amphibia > Anura > Hylidae > Phyllomedusa > Phyllomedusa bahiana. The sequence continues at coordinate 35,051 of JAODAL010014619.1, forward strand.
CGAGCGAGTAAGAACCTGAGCGCTGAGGTAGAGACCTCCCCTGTGTGACTTCTTTCGCCGAGGCAAGCCAGGTGTACGAACTTGACTGTGACTCCGCTGTGCCCTACACCATGTTGTATGATGGAGCAAGTACTTGTGGAGGCTGAGAATGGTGGTGGTGGACGAGGAGAGAGGGGGGTAGATGGACATTGGCGCTAGGTGGCAGGCAGTTTTGCACAACGTGGAGGGAGAACAGCTCGGGTGTCTCCTGTCGAAGTTGTTCTGGTGTGCCTGGGCCGGAAGCACATTCACCCAGTGGGCCGTAGAAAGCAACATGTACTGTGGCCCTGACCGTGGTTACAGCTCCAGACATCACGCTGCCGTGCATAGCTTGGATGACGCGAATACCGATATGCGTAAGGATGGCCACTTCTGTTCTACATATTTATGAAGTGCTGGTTTGCCTTTTTGAGAAAAGAAATGTACGGCTTGGAACTCTGTCATCTCGGTTGTCACAAGCCAATTAGTTCTCTGAACAGTGCAGGCTCCACCATTTGGAAAGGGAGGGACTGGCCGGAGTGAGCGCGGGGAGAGCGAACTTGGACAGGAGCACAGTCAGCTGTCTGCACCTTAGGATGGTTGGACGCATACTGTTGTCTCTTTGCAATCGCTTTGCTGAAACGAACTGTGGCGCCAGGAGTAGCGTGGAGCAGGAGTCCATCTGGAACGGGAGATGAGTGTCAAAGAGAAACCGGTGACCCTATGCAGAGGGTGGTGGAGCCTTGAGTCTGGCTGCCAATGGCTTGCCGTACCACTGGGCGCATGCTGCTGCTGTTGCTGATGTAGCTGCATGCGGCAGGGATGGACCAACACATCGCTGAGCCAAGCGTTTCTTCTCAGGCCAGAGGATGGTGATGCTTGCGATATGTTGTGTGCAGGGCCGTGGTGCCCAATGGTTAGTGTGTCCCTTGGCCACGCTTCACTTTGCTGCTTACAGATTCTACATATACCATATTCTGGCTCTCCGGTGTCTTAGCAAAGAACTGCCACACCGCGAGTATCGGATTTTACGCCAATTGTCCGCAACTGAGTGACTACTGCCGCCGCTGCCTCGCTAAAGCCTTGTGCCGCTACTTTGTTTGACCCGGGAAGCGGGTTTTTTACCCGTGGCCGCTTGGCGCCCGACCTCACACTGCTGTGGCTAAGATCTGCTTGATCACGCGGCCGACATCGACCACGTTGTGACTGGCTGCGCTGCTCTCGCCTGACACGCAAGCTGACGCACTCTTCTCTGACGAGATGAAGCCTTGCCCACCGGCTCCAAGGTGTCGCGTCTGGCTTACAGTATCATCTATTTGTGTTTCATCGTCCACTGCTGTCATTCATCCACGGTTCTTGGTATGCAGAGGCTGACCCTACAAATCATGACCTCCAGGCACTTACAACAGTCTATACTTTGCCGACTTACTGCAAGAGGTAGCAGGGGTGATATTGGACCCATTTCCTCGCTGCCAAGTAGCTGCTGACTGCCCTCTCCAATTTTTCTCCTCGCTATCTAGTGGGCTGAGCCCAACACATAGTAGCAATTTATCTTCTCGCCCTAGTAGAAATCGGATGGGACAGAGGCGGGTTGAGGGTACAGTTGAGGGCGCTGGACCAGGCTCCCGGTGCCATGCCAACTAATGTGGTTGTGGTCGGCGTTCCCACCGATTCATTGGCTGGGGTTGTCAGATGAGTATGTGTTGGAGGAAGTTGGATGGAACTAGTCGCAACAACAAAGAATCCATGGGGTTGCTGAACAACCGGATGACAGCGGCAGGTTGGTGGCCTCACGAGTGACCCCTGCTGCGGACGTCCCCATGCTGTTGCTGCGGACCTGGCATGGAATGTTTGTGCCTCTGCTCACCACTCAGTTGAAGAGCCGTGCACCTTTCTGTCAGACATAATGTTTGTTCTATAATGTACAGACACTGTTTGATGAAGATATCTGTATATGATAAATTACAACCCTGTATTTGATGCCAAATGTTTTCTTTTTTTTTTTTTTTTTCTTTTTTTATTTTAAACTGACTAAGAAGCTGTGGGTAACCCTTGGGATTATAATTTGCGCTATACAAAATGGGCAGGAAAAACAAAAAAAAAATTGACTTGTATGATGCGTTTGTGAAACTATGTGTATTTCACTGAATATAAAAGCACAAACAGGCTTAATTAACCTTCGGATATGAATTATGCTAACAGAATTTTTTCTGTGGCGGTGAAAACAAAGTTTCTTTTACTTGAGAGGCAAACTGTAGACAACGCTGTTAAGAATTAACCCCTGGATGTAAATTGCGCGAAAGAAATTGAGCAGCCAGAAAACTACTAGTTTGTAGCGTGTTACAATTGCGTGTTTTCTACGCTACACAACAGGAGAAAAAAAGTGTAAATAAACCTCGCTTGTGAGATTATGCTACACGGAAAATTGTATTTTTTTGGCGGTGTAAAAGGACGGTTATTTTGCCCACAGCCACAAAACATCGCTTAATTACCCCTGGATTGTTAGAATTGCGCAAAAGAATTGAGTCAGGCCGGAAACTACTAGCTTTTGTAGCGTGTTACAATTGGTATTTTCATACCGCTACACAACAAGAGAATAATTTGTAAATTAACCTTCGCTTGTGATATTTGCTATAAGGAGAGGAAGTGAGATTTTGTGGTTGGGGGGCGGATGAAAAAGTGACGGTCTATTTTTGTCACCACTCAGCACAAAAACAACGCTTAATTAACACCTGGATGTAAATTGCGCAAAAGAATTGAGAAAAGCCGAAACTATTACTTTTTAGCGTGTTAAAATTTTGCGTTTTTCTACGTACACAACAAGAGAAAAAATTTAATTTAACCTTCGCTTGTGAATTTTGCTACAGGAAAATTTGTTTTTTTTGGGGGTGAAAAAAGAGGGATTTTTTTGTCCCCAAACCACAAAAACAACGTTAAATTTACCCGGATTTTAATTTTGCGAAAAAGAAAGGGCACCCAAAAAATATAGCTTTTAGGTGTTACATTGCGTGTTTTCTACGCTACCAACAGAGAAAAAATTGAAATTAAACCCTTCGCTTGTGAATTATGCTACAGGAAAAAAATTTTTTTTTTTTGGGGGTGAAAAAGGGGGTTTTTGGGTCACAACAGCAAAAAAACAGTTAAAATTAACCCCTGGATTTAAATGCGCAAAAAAATTGAGCACCCGGAACATTGTTTTTTAGCGTGTTACATTGGTTTTTTTTCTACGCTACAAAACAAAAAAAAAAATTTTGTAAAAACCTTCGTTTGTGAATTATGTACGGGAAAAAATTTATTTTTTTGGGGTGAAAAAGACGGTTTCTTGGGTAAACAACCAGCAGAACTTTGCTTAATTAACCCCGGGATGAAAAATTGGGAAAAAAATTTGAGCACCCGGGAAACTACTAGTTTTGTGGTGTTCAATTGGTGTTTTCTACCTACACAACAGAGAAAAATTTTTAATTTAACCCTTTTTCGCTTTGTGATTAGTAAGGAAAAATTTGTATTTTTTGGCGGTGAAAAAGACGGTCTTTTTTGTCCCACAGCACAAAAAAACGTTTAAATTAACCCCGGGATGTAAATTGCGAAAAAGAATTGGCAGCCAAAAATGAAGTGGTTTTTGTATTATAAAAACCTGTTTTTTTAATGAATAAAAACGGGAACTGCTTAGATGCCCGGGATTTCAATGTGCTGTAGCAGATAGCATTAAAATGTTAGCAGCTGCAGTGGAGCCACGGGACTTCAGACAATAACCAAAAAAATCAGAAATAGAACATTAAGGGAAAAGCAGCCCTTGAGACAAGCTGAGTCCCCCCACAAAAATCCTGTATAAAAATATTCTTCGTAAAACACCGCGGCAGCACCTTCCCTGATAGTCAGTATAGCGTAGAGCTCCGATCGGCCCGGACTTATAATGCAGTGCGTCCCCAACCCCGGCGGTCTCTGTTGGTTCTCTCGACAGTCATGCAGGCTATCCCCTTTCTTCCCCCCAGAGTCTTTCCCCCATGTACGCCATTGCCGGCCTTTTTCAATCAAAGCACCTTGTTCCCCAAAGTCCCCAAAATTTCAAAACTTCGTTCAAAAAACCGAAGTTTTCCTGAAATTCAAACGAATTTTACTTTGTTTGAAACGACTCCCCCTCTCTAATAATTTTTATAATATATAATATTATATTATATATTATATAAAATTTTATATTAATAATTAAATTTTTATATATATTTTTTTTTTTTTTTTTTTTTTTTTAGGAAAAATCTGCTTTAGACCTAACCAAGAATAGTTCTAACTATAGCCACTGGTAAATTTATGGAAACACCAAACTTAGAGAATATTCACCCAACTTTTTTTTTTCTTATAGCAAATACATAAATCACAGCTATGACACATAATGCTTGTTTAATACGAAAAAATTATGACTCATGAACTTACCCAAAGAGGAATAAATAAATTTAAATTTTTTGTTTTTTCCAGATCAAGTGGAAGGAAACGCTGGAATCATTCAATGGTGAGAAAACATGGATTTACTTTGTTACTTGCATCTGTACAAAGAGACCTCTTTTAAAATTTTTAAAAGAAAATTTGTTTGTAAATAAAATGAAAATTGCTTACCAACCTTACAGAGGTTAGCTAAATGAAAGTAAACATGGCACCAATAAAAGATTTGTCAACAGAAACAATTGAAAGAATTGTAAAACTACTTCAAGATGGAAATACTGCATAGAGTAAAGCAAAATATGTTGGTTGTTCAGTCAACTGTGTATAAAATGTGGTTCAACTTTAAGCAAAATGAGAAAGCTATAGAAGGAAAACATATTGGTAGACCAAGGAAGATGCACTACAAAACAAATGTAAATAAATGGGTGAAAACGAGTCAGTGTTTATCACAGAATTGTAAGAAATCAGATGAATGAAATTAAATTTACATATGAACACCGGAACAAAAGAAATTAAGGTTACATTGGTCTTAAGAGAAGCAATTATGTAGTGAGGATGATTTGATGAAAGTGATATGTGGACATGAATTTGAATTTTCCAAGGAGATGATGCTGGACGTTTCATCTGGTGCCATTCTAATAAAACATGTAAAGATTATTATGACGGGGTTGATTCTCAGACAAAGTACCAAGAGGAATGACAATCATTACATTAACATTAATGTACAAGTTTACATAAAATTGTTTTACACTTTTCTCATTAAATCCACAGATGATAGGCGTGATGATGATAAAATAATTTTTTAGGGTGTTAGTGCATATTTCCCTTTAAAGTTTGTAACAAATATATGAAAAGGCAGACCATGTAACCTAGAAGCAGTATAACACAACTGTAACATTAATATATAGGATCCAGTGAAATAACAGGGTCAATCCCTAATAATGACAAAAGCTAGAAAAAGATCATCTTTGTTAGGTACAAATCTATATTTTTTTCCCTGAAATACAACAGAAATATAAAATCACCAGCCTAAAGGGAAAAACCTGCACCAGCAATTAAACGCTATTGAACTCGAAATAGTTTGGTGTCTTGATGCAGTTTCCACCAAAACAATAAAGGTTTATCAGGGAAAGAAAATGGAAACTATAATAATAATAATAATACAAAAAAATATTTTAATTATTATGAATATTTTTGGCATTAAGCCCAGGGTGCTATAAACCAATCAGAGCTTTAAATATATCTCAACTTGACAGATATCACGGCAGAAAAAGTTCGCTTAACTTTTTTAATGCTTTTCATTGGCTTATGTTTAGATAACAGATAACAAAGAATAGCATCATATCATGGTCAAGTTAAAATTTGCTACATCGGTAGGACAAGACAAAACAAGTACATTCATCATCACTAGATGAGCAAAAAACTAGTACAAAGAGAGGGCCTGCACATGAAGACTTAAAATCTACAAGTAATGGACTATAGTGGCAGTAGGTTACTTTTAAAGGTTTTTAAGATGGAAGAGAGTCTGCTATGTTGTGGTAATGCGTTGCAGAGTATTGAGGATGCATTGGAGAAATCTTGGAAGTGATTGTGTGCGAAGCAGACAAAAATAAAGAGCTGAAAAGAAGGTCCTGTGAGGATTAGTAGATTATTTGTGAGGAGGTATTTGGAGATTAGGGCAGAGATGTATTGTGGTAGACAGATTGCAGAGACCCTTGTATGTCATTGTTAATAGTCTGAATTAAATTTGCTAGGCAATATACAGCCATTGAAGGGACTCACAGAGGGGAGAGATATAGAAGTAGAGGTGGATTTTATCACCATTTAACCATTTATATACCACAGTAAATAGCAACTAAGTCATTGGATGGGAGGGAGTGCTCTCTGTCACACAATCAAGGGGTACAGAGACATTGCCGTAACAACTGGGGGAGCAATTTAAGCCCCCAGGCCTGCCACGTTAGTACTCCTATTACACGTTACCAGATGCAGAGTTAAAAAAAACTGATAAAATGAAGTAGTATATTATATAGTTAATCAAAATATTGCATATTCAGGTGCCCTAGGGAGACTACAAGTGCTAAGACGCAAAAGCACATGATAGTTATCTCATCCCAAGCCCCCCCAAAAAAATCCACAGAACCCTATGTGTAGAAGAGGCCTAATACTAAAAACATAAGACAAACATATTATGTAGTTAAAGTAATAAGGAGACTAAGGGTGTCACGGTCCATGCTGTGGCTTCCGGTGTTGAGCCATGGGGATGGCCGTATACCGACCACTGCTGTGGTATTCTCTGATGCCCTGTGCTATACTCAGCGGTCCTGGTTCCTGTCTCTGCTCCAGCGGCATTCCCCTCCACTCAGTATAACTTACCGGTCCACGCTTCTGCTCCGGTCCACACCCGACCACTCTGCCTGCCGGTGCAAGCATAAGTGCCCTCTAGGGTGCGCATGCGGCATTGCATAATTATTTAAAGAGACAGTACTCAATTTGATGCTTTGTGACCTGTGACCACTGGCTATAAAAGGAATTTCCTGCCCTTGCTCCTGGTCAGTTCGTTGTTGTCCTCTACATAGAGTTTGACCCCGGGGTACTGCATTGCTGCTGATCGTGTGCTACCTGTGCGCTAACTGTACCTATCTGCTGTATACCTGCCGCTGCACCAGTCCACTACTACTGTTGTAAATCTGCTTCTGTACCGAGTCTATTACCATCCTGGGACTGTGCTACCTGCCTACAGCTATACCTGTGGGTCCTGTTATCTGTACCAGCACTTGCTATTCTGTCTTGCACTTCGGCTACCTCTATGAGTTACACCATCTATGCTTGCGGAGGCCTTGAGGAGCCGCCATATACCGACGATCGACGGGTCAGTGTATACTGACACTGCCGGATTGTGACAAAAGGCCTTATGTATGAAACTGTCTAGCAGTAAGACTGTCTTAGTTGCTCATAGCAACCAATCAGAGCTCAGCTTACATTTCATATAGTGCTTTTGTAAAATAAAAGCTTAGTTGTTACTGCTAGAGAGTTTTCATACATAAGGCCTTAAATGTTTAAAAATCTTACCACATTTCTATAATTCCATTACGGTCATTCTCACAGTGGATAGGTTAATGATAGTTATTAATTGTCATCTGTCTTCATACAAACCTTAAAAACTGGAACAAAAGATTAGCAAAGAAAAATTGCAGCTTTTTAATCTCAATTATACGGTGTGGCAGTGTGAACATTTATGACATTCTTGGAGTTATACTTACACTTCCATTTCTCAGGGTTATATCATTCTCATTCACACCACTTTGTAGAAATGGTTAATTATATCACACTTTGAGCCACCTAGGGTCATATGATTTCAATAGAAGATTTAAGCAGATATTAGCAGAAAGAGCTGTCAGTGTACAATTCATTCTTCAACCTATTAATTTGTTAAAAATTAATTACATTTTAAAGAGAAACTATTTTACAAAATCAATATGCTCTCTATGATTTAATGTCTCATTATGTCCTGACAGCTTTAGCTTAGGATACATGACTATTATTAGCTATTATAAATTTTGGGGGTGTGTCAGGTATGCAAAGCCTTGAAGTCATGAATCCTACAGCTATTACTGACTTACCTTACATCAGTTAATGAGGCCATAAAATCACTGACTAGCACAGAGGCAAATAAAACCAATTGCAGGCATAAACTACTTACTAGTGCCAATATCTCCATAAATCCAAATACTTTATTTTATCATTTGGAAATTACCGACTGCACTGTGTGACTGTTTATGCAGTGTATGAATAGTTAGAAGCATTTATGCTGATGAAATATAAATACAATGGAAAACTTTTATTGAAACTTCTTGTAAAATAGCTGAATATAGGTTTCACTAAAATAATCTTTTTGTTGAAAAATGGTGGTATCAATAAATTCACAGTAGGTAGTAAAGACAAAAAAGTCAGTGTTCCAGGTCTCTCAATTTCTTCTTTTATCCACCTCTTGAAGTCAAGACTGCAAAAGACATTAAAGACATTCTAAAGTGGATATTGTACAACCCCAATAAAAAAAAAAAAAATTGAACTCTGTGTAAAATGTAAGTAAAATGTAAAGAAAGCAAAAATGCAATGATTTGTAAAAAATATATTTCATTCACAACAGAATCTAGAACACATGTCAAAATTTGAAAGACAATTTTTATTTCACTTGGAAAAAAATAACAAATTCAGAAATTGATGGCAGCAATACATATCAAAGAAGCTGGGACTTGGCCATGTCTATCATCGTGTTGAAGTATTTTTACAATGGTCTGTTGTAAGGGAGGAGACCAATTGTTGGAGTTTAGGAGAGGAATGTTGCCTTCTTCAAATCTGTTGTAGGATTCTAGCTGCTCAATAATCTTGGATCTTCTTTGTTTGATTTTTATGGTTTTATAATGCAGAAAATATTTTCTGTTGGTGAAAGGTCTGGACTGCAGGCAGACTTGCTCAGCTCCCAGACTCTTCTGCCAAGCTATGCTGTTGTGATGGAAGCAGTTTAGCATTGTCTTGCTAAAATATGCAAGGCCTTCTCTGCAAGAATTGCTGTATGGATGGACACATATGTGATTCTAAAACATTTGTGTACTGTTCAGCATTGATAGTGCCTTTCAAGATGTGTAATCTGTCCAGGCTATAAGCACTGATGCAGCTCCATACCATCGAAGATGTAGGAGTCCGAAATATGTGCTGATAACAAGCTGGATGGTTCCTGTCTTCTTGAGTCCACAAGACAGAGCAGGCATAGATTCCATAAAGAATTTCAAATTTAAATTAATCTCATCACAGAACAGTTTCTCATTTTGCTTCAGTCCATTTTAAATGAGTTTTGACAAAGAGAAGGCAGTAGCATTTCTAGATTGTGTTAATATATGGCTTCAAACTGCATTTGTGGATTACACAGTAAACTTTGTTACAGACAATGATTTCTGGAAGTATTCCTGAGCCAAATCATGCCTGTTTTTGATGCAGTGCCACCTAAGAGGCACATAGATCACAAGTGCCCAATATCAATCGTCTGTCTTGTCCCTTGTGCAGATGGATTTCTCCAGATTCTTTGAATCTCTTAATGATATTATATAGTACAGATGGCGTGATATTCAGAGGGTGACGTGTATGAATGAGGCTGTGCCATTTTTTTGGCGTGCTTTGAGCCAAACAGTCGTACTTCTGTTCTATAGATGTATGAACCACTGTATGTCAAAACTTGGTCCAATCTGTGGCAGACATGACACTTTTGAATGTGCCAAAGATGCGGAGTCATGTCACAACAATGTGCCAAAAATGCACCAAAGTTTTTCGAAAAACTGTCATACAAATCCATACCAGTTTCAAGTGGCATGGCTGAGACTGCTTTCAATGTAGAACAGGGCACATTTCTAAAGTGTTGTGAGACACTTTCATACACACTGTCGATCATTTACCATTGAAAACAGAGGTAGAACTGGCAAGTTGGCACCATGTTCATACATGTCCCCCAAAGTTTTTCAATTTTACCTTAAAGAACATTTATCTGAAATTGTTCCACAATTATCTGACACAACTTTTTAATAGATTGGTGAACCTTTGACCATATTTGTTTCTGAGAGACTCTACCTCTCTAACATGCGCAATTTATACACAATCATGTGACTTAGTTAACAATTGAACCCCAGCTGTTTTGCTTTAGTACCACTTAATTTTCCAGCCTTTTGTTAACCCTGTGCTAACTTTTTTGAGATGTTCTACTGCCATCAATTTTAAAATGAGTTCATTTTTTCAAAGGAAATAGAATAATTTCGACATTTCAACTTCTAATATGTTTCCCATGTTCTGTTGTGAATAAGATATGACTATAAGAAATTCCCAAATCAATTCATTCTTGCTTTCTATTCATTATACAGGGCATCCCAACTTTTGGAATTAAGGTTTTAATGATCACATTTAACTACAATCTGAATTTAACCATTGGACAAGTTGAAGCCAATAGCTATAACATATGAAATTATGCAACTTTGTCATATATCATAGTTACATACGTAGTTGTGTGGTACGCCTGGGAAGTGTTAATTACCAGCGTACAAGATCTTGTGCTATACATTAGATTTTAACTAAAAACAATCCCCACTATAGTTAGTAGGTTCAGTAGATACAACCCTTAGCAATACTCCCCCTCCTAAACACAGACTGTTTTCTTAGGGGTTTGACCCAAACATAGAAAAGGGCGAATTGATTCTAAGGGAAGTGGAAATTCTTTTAGAATTTAAAGGAAAACTTCGATTTTTGAACGAAGTCGTTTTTGGGGGGGGATTCCCCCGGGAACGAAGCTTTTTTTAATTGATAAAAGGGTTTGCGACCAGGGGGTTAAAAGGGGCAAAAAAAATCTGGGGGGGAAAAAAGGGAGACCCTAAATGAAAAGGGTGCAAGATTAAGCCAATAAGAGACCGTAAAGGTTTCTGGACATCACCGAAAACTATAAAAGGGTCCACTTTGACTGGCATTCACACTCCTCTCCCACTGGCTGTTATGAAGCTGCTGCGCTGCTGCTGAAAATCTCACACAAAAGAACTCCCCCTTTTTATACAGCTTTTTTTGGGGGTTTTGTCAAGCTTTCTCAGAAAACTGTTTCCCTTTTAAAGGGTTTTAATTCTGTTTTTGGGTGGGGTTTGGAACTAAAAGTCCAGTGGGGTGCCCCGAATTCACTGCAAAATACTTTTTTTTAAATGCTTTTTGGGCTCATTTCTTGAGCACTTTAAAATATCCAAGGGTTATAAAGCCTAAAGCCCCGTTTTTACTCAGTTAAAGAAACAGGGGTTTTTACAATCCAAATACCACTTAATTTTTGCTGCTCATTTTTTTTGCAAAATTTTAGACCCAAAGGGTTTTAAATTTCAGTGTTTTTTTCTGCTGTTGTGGTCACTAACAAAACAATTTTTTAAACCCAAAGAAAAAATTTTGCCTGTAAAATAATTCATACCCAAAAGGGTTAAATTTAAAGGGGTTTTCTGCTGTTTTAGTCATTAAAATACACATTTTTAACACACTACAAAGCGGGAAATTTTTTTGGCAACTTTTCTTTTGCGCAATTTAGACCCCCAGGGTTAATTAAGTTTTTTTTTGTCGCTTTTGTGGTAAAAAAAAAGAAACAGTGTTTTTAAAGCCAAAGAAAAAATTTGTCTGAAAGCAAATTTTCATTCCGGGGGTTTTAATTAAGCTTTTTTTTTCCTGCTGTTTTGGGCCCAGTAAAATAAAACGTCGTTTTAACATGCTACAAAGTTTAAAATTTTTTGGGCCCGCACTTTTCTTTTGCACAATTTAGACCCAAAGGGGCCCAAAATTTCTGTGTTTTTTTTGTCTGCTGTTGTGATCAATAAAAGAAACGGGTTGTTTTTAAAACCGCCAAAGAAAAATTTTTCCCCTTGAAGCAATAATTCAATCCAATTTTTAATTAAGCGTTTTTTTTTTTTGGTAGGGTCAGTAAAAACACTTTTTTTTAACCCCGCTGAAAAAGCGGGAAAATTTTTGGCAGTAAAAAATTTTTTTTGCGAAATTTTACACCCAAAGGGGTTTAAAATTAAGCTTTTTTTCCTGTTTGTTGGGGTCAGTAAAAACACGTCTTTAACACCCAACAAAGCTGGAAATTTTTTTGGGCGCACATTTTTTTTGGGCGCAATTTAGACCCAAAGGGGTTTTAATTAAGTTTTTTTTTGGTTTGTGGCATAAAATTTACACGTCGTTTTAAACATGCTACAAACTGGTAATTTTTTTGGCAGCACTTTTCCTTTTGCGCAATTTACCCCAAGGGTTAATTCATTGTTTTTCGCTTTTTGTGGCCCATAAAATACCGTCGTTTAAACATGCACAAAGCTGGAAATTTTTTTGGCGGGCCCCCCCTTTTCTTTGGGTGCAATTTAGACCCAAAGGGGTTAATTCAGTTTTTTTTTGTCTGCTGTTGGGGTGCACAAAAAAGGAACTGTGTTTTTTAAAACGCCAAAGAAAAAAATTTTTCCTGTGGGCAAAATTTTCATATCCAAAGGTTTTAATTAAGCTTTTTTGGGCTGTAGTGGCAGAAAAAAATACAGGGTCGTTTTAACCGCTACAAAGCTAAAAATTTTTTTGGAAAGCCATTTTTTTTGCGAAATTTAAAAACCCAAAGGGGAAAATTTAAGGGGTTTTTTCTGCTGTTGGGGGTAAAAAAATTTCCCACGTCTTTTTAACACGCAACAAAGTTTAAATTTTTTTTGGCAGCAAAAATTTTTTCCCAAAATTTAGATCCAAGGGTTAATTCATTTTTTTTTGTCTGCTGTTGTGCTCACTAAAAAACGGTTTTTTTCAACACAAAGAAAAAAATTTTGCCTGAAGCATAAATTCATATCCAAAGGTTAATTAAGCCTTTTGGGGTTTTTTAATTTTTTAGTGGGCGAAATTTATGGGGTTAACCCCAAAGGGCTTGTTAGTGATTTTCATTTAGTCAAATACGGGGTTGTGTTTTTTAATCATATACAGATTTTTCTTTAAAACAAGTAATTTAAATTTTTTAAACCCAAACAGTAGCAGACGGGAAGGTGGCAGCTCTTCACATTCGAGTGGCAGGGGCCCAACCAAAAAACCCTTTGGACATCCCCCCGGGGTGGGCAGCCCCGTGGGGGGGACACCCGGCCCTCCCTGTCTTAAACCCGCCACTGCCCCAAACCGGGTTCCGTCACCAGAGATCACTAGGGCCCGCTGGGCTCAGAGCCACTATACAGCGGGGAAATGAGCAATTTTGAGGAGGACAGTCAGCGGGCTATTTTGGCACGAAAAAATGGGGCCAATATCCCCTTTTTTCATGCAGTAGGCGGCAAAGTATAGATGTTTAAAGTGGAGGGAGGGGCATTTGTTTAGGGGTCAGCCTCTGGGTACCAAGACCGTTGAGGGGACAGCAGTGAAGGGTCAAACAATAATCGAAAATGAAGATGTAGCTACCACACTTGGGACCGGGTGAAGCAAGGGCTTCATCACGTCAGGAGAAGAGAGGGGCAGTTTTCGCGTCTGCAGCGGGGCAGCCACAATGGGGAGTGGGGGCCATGAGTCAGCAGGGTAGCACATTTCGAGTCGGGAAACCAAACGGCCACAGGGTAGAAAACCCGTTTTTCCCCGGTCCCAAAAAAGTAAATTTGGGACAGGGGGTTTAGCGAGGCAAACGGCGGTTTTAGTTTACTCACTGCGGGGGCTTTGGCCCCGTAAAAATCAGCTACTCGGCATGGGCAGTTCCCTTTTCAAAAACACCGGGGGAGCCGAATATGGGTTATTGGGAAACTGGGGGGCAAAAGTGAAGCTTGGCCGAGAGATAACGTTTTGGCACCCCCCGGGCCCCGGGGTCCCAAAACCCCTCAGCGTCAAACCCTCCACTGGCCCCGGGGGGAACCTTGGGTTTAGATTTGTGGGCCAACCCGGGGACTGGAACCAAAAAACAGCAGCAGCCCCATTGGGACGCATGCCATTGCAGCCAGTCAAGGCCCCCCACCACCCTGGCAGAAGGGGGCTGGGTTTTCCTTTTACATCATCCCCCCGGGCCCAGATTTCCCCCTGCTCCTCGCTACTCATGGCGCCAGCATCTTTAACAAGGCGATTGCAAAGAGACAACAGTATGCGTCCAACCCCCCTAAGGGGGCAAACAGCTGGGCCGAGGGTCCTGTCCCCAAATTTTTTGGGACAGCAGCCCCCCTTTCCAAATTGGGGGACTCTGCCCAGTTAGAAACTAAGGGGTTTTTGCTGACCGAGATGGAGAATTCCAAGCCGTAATTTTTTTTTCCAAAAAGGGGCCGTACCAAAACTTCACAAAAAGTAGAACAGAAGGGGGGCCGTCCCTTTAGCTTAACGGTTTTTCCCAAAGGGGCAAAGGGAGCGCGGACATGTGGAGCGTAAAAAACAGCAGGGCCCCGTAAAAAATGTCCTTTTTCGGCCCCCGGTGAATGGCTTCTTGGCCCCCCCACAACCCCAAAAACCTTTGGAAAAGGAGGGCGCCGCTTTCCCCCCTCCACGTTGTTCCCAAAATGCTGCTTCCTGCGGGTAATGTCCGCCGCCTCCTCCTCCGCCACCCCCCACCAACTCCCGCCCCACAAGTTTCGGGTTTCCCAAACATACCACATTGTAGGGGACAGGGGGTGCCCTGCAGTTCTTTCACCTGGCTTGCCTCACCGAGGGAAATCAAAACCCGGGGGAAAACTGCTCCCCCGTCCCTGCACAAGAAACATGTTTTGGGGTTTTCCGCGCCAACCTGCAAATCGGGAAACCCTTGGGGACAACAAAAGGGGGGAACATGGTTCCCCGCCCTGCACCGGGAGGGAAGGTCCATGGCGCCCTGCATGGGGCATGTGTTCAATCTGGTTTTTGGAAAAGGTTCCTGAAGTCTTCCACTGATCTTCATAAGATTCTGAAAATGGCCCCAGGAAACTGTGCATGCACTTCATCCATCCAACAAAGCCAGGAACACCCTCCACGAGTTGCAGGGGCAAAAAGGGGCCTCCCCCAACACAACCACTGATATTCAATGTTTCCACCCTTTGGGGAATTCCAGCCTGCACATGTTGGACCGACTGTATGAACAGAAAAGGCCATTAACGATTTTTTGATGATTCAGGGGGACAGGAGTACCCCCCCTGTGTAACTATGATGTCAGCCAGTGGTAGCTCATGCATGACACTTCCCCTTTTGCTGAGGCCATTCGAGGAGGCCACGTTATTTGCCCAGTCGCCAGGACTACGGATAAAATAACGTCAATTCCACTGCTTCATGTCCTGGAACAGATGCTGAAAAATCTGTCGGGGCAGGGACTGGAGACGTGGCGACTACATCTCGGCGGCCACATGATTCTGGTGGGGACTGAACTGGAAGGAGAGGAGGAGGACAAACATTGGAGAAGAAGCATTGTCTGGTAAAATGATTGGTTTTTCTACCCAGGTACAGGAGCAGAGGAGCGGGAGCAGCTGGAGGAGGTAGATGAAATGAGGAAGACAGGCAGATGACCCGCAAGCACCGTGGCAAGTATACAGTGGAGAAGGAGGCAGGAAGTCCCTTGCAGTCACTTGTGCAGATGGCCCGCAGCATGCTGTTTTGTGCCTGGCTATGACAGAACGAATATCAGCATCCGGCAGAGGAATGACTTCTGGCTTTCCAACCTATTGGACCCTGGGCTACCGGTCCAAAATGGGAGCCTTTTTCCCCAGCTGCTAAAGAGGAGGACAAGCTCAAATACTATAGAGAAATCCTCCGAAGTCAGTTTGGGGCCGCTGCCTATGGCGGCATCGTCCATCCTCTGTCAGGTCTGACCGGGGGTTCCTCAGCGCTCACATACCATTGCTGGGGCGCTGTGGGAAGGTTGGGGGGGGGGTAGGAGCAGTACCAGCTCCATCAGCAGCAACCTAAGTCTGGAGTCGCTGATGAGCAGCTTCCTTCACCTTCCTAGTGAGGAGGGCACTCGCCAGCAGCAGCAGGACCTGGAGCAGACCCTGAACCAACAGGTGGTGGCCTACTTGGACAGCACTCTGCCACCCCAGTTAAAAGATCCACTGGACTACTGGGGAGCCCAAACTGGATGTGTGGCCCCGCAACTTGCTGATTTGCAGTGGAGAAAACTGTCCTGCCCTGCCATAGTGTGGCATCAGAGCGGGTGTTCAGTGCGGCGGGGGCCATCCGTTAACCCCAAGGAGAACCCCTTGTCCCCTGGGAAATGGGGGAACAACTGACCTTTGTCAAGATGAATCAGGCGTGGGTCGGCCAGGATTTCCACACACCAATGCCTTAGGCGTCAGATTACATCAGCCCTGACACCTCACCCAAACTTTGAGAAATTAGTCTAGGTTCAAACTACCTGCCTCAGCCACTATTCTGATGCCGCCCACCCGCCTGATGCCACACATCTGCTGACAATTTCTCCATCTGCCACCAACCATCTTTACCAGGGACTGGTATTGCCACCCCACCTCCACACTCTGTCATTGTACCACTCTCTGACCTCATGCTGCTGCTGCTGTTGTTGCTTTCTGCGGTCACCTCCACACCGTGTCATTGTGCCACTCTCTGACCTCATGCTGTTACTCCTGCCTTCACTTCCACTCTCTGTCATTGTGTCACTCTGCCTGCTCCTGTTTTTGCCACCTTCAGAATGTCATTGTGTCACTGTCTGAACTCATGCTGCTGCTGTTGCTTCTGCCGTGCCCTCCACACTCTGTAATTGTGCCACTCTGTGGCCTACTCCTGTTTTTGCCACCTCCAGAATTTGTCATTGTGCCACTGTCTGACCTCATGCTGCTGATGTTGTTTCCGTTGTGACCTACACACTGTGTCATTGTGCCACTCTTTGACCTCATGCTGCTGCTGTTGCTCCTGCCGTAACCTCCACACTCTGTCATTGTGCCACTCTGTGGCCTACTCCTGTTTTTGCTGCCTCCAGAATGCCATTGTGCCACTGTCTGACCTCATTCTGCTGCTATTGCTGCTACCGTGCCCTCCATACTGTGTCATTGTGCCACTGTCTGACCTCATGCTGCGGCTGTTGCTCCTGCCGTGACCTCCACACTCTGTCATTGTGCCACTCTGTGGGCTACTCCTGTTTTTGCCACCTCCAGAATGTCATTGTGCCACTGTCTGACCTCATGCTGCTGCTGTGGCTGCTGCCATGCCCTCCACACTGTGTCATTGTGCCACTCTGTGGCCTACTCCTGTTTTTGCCACCTCCAGAATGTCATTGTGCCACTGTCTGACCTCATGCTGCTGTGGCTTCTGCCGTCACCTCCACACTCTGTGGCCTCCTGATGTTGCCACCTGAGCCCTCAGCTTGTTTTTTTCCAGCTGACACTGCCATGACTTTATCAGGCTGCATTCCCGCTTCAGTTTTTTGGTCAGTTTTGCCCTCTTAAGTGCCCAGGGAATTTTAGAGTGAAGCGATTCTAATAGCGGCGGCAGTCATGTGCATGTCATACTAAAACACAGCATTGTATGAAGACCAAAACAATCTCCCTCTGCATATTTAAACATGGAACAACATTCTACAGCACCCTACAGGCTCTGTGCAGCCTGGAAATATTTTTTAACGTGATTCGTCCCGAAGTAATTCGGACCGAAAATAATTTTGTCGGAAAATCCGGCGAAGTCGGCGAACCGAATTTTTGAGAAATTCACCCATCTCTAATCATACAGATACCTGCTCAGATGCCACACAGCAGGCTGCAGCGACTTTGGCTGTGTGAATATCTATATTGCAAATAAAATGTTTTTGTTATAGGCATCAGAAAATGGATTTCAAACTGCAAAGGATATCTTACCTCGATGATTTAATGGACAATAAATAGTGTCCATCAGGTTCTGGTGAGGTGTCCATCGTTTTACAAAATAAAATAGTGCAGTATGATTTGCTATTTTTTTTTTGTCAAATATGGTAGAATCTACAACAGAGACACATAGTAGTCCCCACTAACTGGTAATGGGGTCCATCAGTTACTGCTGAAATGTCCATCAGTTGCTGCACTTTTATGTGATAAAATCTGGAATGGAGGCATCCAAGGGGACCCAACTTTGTCATATGTTCATAATGCAGTTTACTATAAATTAGACATTGGTCACACAATTGATCCTAACTGACAAACTTCTTAAAATGCACTGCACTTTCTACTACGAGATGTGACAAGTTCTCCAATAGGCTCATTGTGAAATGACTTTTGCTGAACTACAGTCACACCCACTAGTGTCATCATATGTGGCTAACTGATTTTGATATAGTAATGTTTGAAATTAAGCAGGACTCCATATGACAGGAGATTTAATATTTTTATTGATTCGTCCATGCCATAATAAAAGTTGTAACTCCAGTGTCATATTGAATATATTGTAGCAAAGCAGCATTAGAGGCAAATGCCCTTCTTCAAACTTTTGAATAGAAATAAGAATGGGTCTCAAATAGATAACATTGTACTGTGAATGCTGTTACTTAAGACAAACCAAAAAAATGATGTGCTAGTAGTAGACAATGGCGACAGCACTGTGTAATCCTGGCACTTTGTTTGATCAGGCTGCCTTTAGTTACCATGGTCACAGGACAACACTCGCAATTTGGGACATATTCTTTCTTCCTTTCATAAGCTTGAAGAAGAGTATTTGCCTGAAACATTACTATGCTAAAATAGTATACAATGTGATACATTATTTGTGACTTTTATCATGACATGGATGAATCAATACAATTTGAAATCTACTACACACTTAAGTCTTCTACGTCTGAATTGCTAACTATTTTCAATACGCTACTAAATTATTAGTATCAAGCTACTGGGCTGGCACCGATTTTCCTCACTACATTGGAGTATGATGTTTGTACACATGTTTTTCAAATTGATTTTTATAGCTTATTGTCATGATGTGTGACCTTAACTCTTATGGGACACTGATGGCCTAAATTATATAAATACTAAAAGTGCATCTCAAAAATTAGAATATCACTGAAAAGATAATTGACATCAATAATTTAAATGAAATAGAAAACCCCATGTATTGTATAGACTTATTACAGTATGAATTACATGGTTTAATATAATACATTTGGGAGTACTATAACAAATAAAAAAATAGTCCTGGAGAACCCCTTTTAATTTTCAATGATATTCTATATTTTTGAGATGTACTAGTATGTAAATTTAACAGAAAATAAATCAGATACATATGTATGAACTATTTCCCCTATATGCATTGGTCCTTGCTTGTATCCTGCTTGTCCACTTACTTGTTAAGGGCTATTTTTCATCAGTGCAGCGGAAGCTGGATTTCCCTATCCCAAGTACATGTTGTATATTTAGTCCTAAGAAAGACATTAGTCTTCAAATGTACAGGCATTATGCTTGGTATAGGGATCTCACATTTAAAGTAAAGTAAATAGTGCAGCAGTGACACAGCTACATGGGTCGCAAAGTTTGCAGTTGCGACCAGGCCCCTGAGCTAGGGGGCCCACAGGCCCCTATCACTACCTACTGTGTTGCTGCAGCTACATTGTTGAGTCGTAAAAACCAAGCGATGCAATGCTATGTTCAGGGCTTTGTGTCAGGAGTAAGTAGAGTTGGGAGCAGGGGCTGCAGTTTCTGCCGGCAGCATTAAGAGCCAACCTGTTGAGAGAAGGAGAGGAGGAGCGTGGCTCTTACATTCCCCGCTCAATGTAGCACTCACCAGCCAAAAACAGGAGGCTTACCGTTCCTTCTTCTCGGTGTCTTGACCTGGTGCTGGCAGTCATTAGCTTCCTAAATCTGTGAGCAACTACTGTCCAATGACTACACTGTGTACATCTGTTCTATTGAGTGTTCACACCTGATGGCTGACTGTTAGGGATGACAACATAAATAGATACATTATCCACCAAATAATTAATCCCTAAGGGACCACCTGTGAAAATTTTGACTGGGTATATGTGAGACTAAAAATAGTGTAAAAAAAATATAAACAATTCCAAGTAAAAAAAGAATCTAATTTTCCATCCTTTAACCCTTATTTGTGAATTTTATTTTTTTCTAAATTAAAGAAACTGTTACATTTTAAATATCCCGCATCAGTAAGGCCCTGAGCTATGGATTGATTAGAAATGCTGTTTATCATAAAAAAGGACAAAATAGAAAGCCATCAATAAGGCTGGGTTTATAGGTATCTGTCCGGATACTGTGAATAAAGGTACCCTGATAAATACTGTTATGGAGCCACGGCCGGACCATAAACATCAACAGAACAAACAAAACAAAATCTGGATTGTTTGCTCTGTTTGCCAGCAGTATACTTTTGGTAAACCACAGAAAATGTGTATGTTTGACAAATAGAGCAAATATATGCAAAATAGGACTACATTTCTTTTATTGATGTCTATAGGTAGACTGAGGCTCTATCACGGTATTCTCCAGGTTACATTTATTCGTGATAATAAGGGTATGTTCACACAACGTAATTTTACTCTTACATTGGGGTATATTTTGCACTGAAATATGCCCCAAAATAAGCCACAAACAATGTACTATGCAGCTCTAATTGATCCCAATGTAAAAAACACACCATTAGTCACACAACGCATATTTTACAAGCATATCTGCACCTATGTGAACAGCAGACAATTTCTGACCTGGACCTGACTGGCGGGGGGTCAAAGTTTAGGTTTTGCTCCAGGGCCCATGAGCCTCTAGCTACGCTCCAGTAGAGCAGTAATAGAATTCCGATAGAATACCAATTTGTATCTGTCCATTAATTACACTTTGTTAGAAGGCTCAGGTTGTTTTAGATGTGATATAAAAATATGTTACTGTGAAGTAACCATGAGAAATGACTAAGAAAGAAGCAAAGATACCGCACATTAGTATAATCTGTTTGTGCTGGTTTTGACACTAATTTTACTCCTTATATATACAAAAGCTAACTTATCTCTATTATTCATTTAACCTGGGTGAAGAAACATGGGTACAGCCCAGTACAGTCATGTAAAATAAAATCTTGTAGGAACCTTATAAAAGGAGAGGGCCTAGGTAATCACATTTTCAATTTTTAAACAGCATCTTATAAAGAAGTATTTGAACTTTTTATATAATTAGATACAATTCTATAAACCTGAAAACACTGTGATCAGGAAAAGGAAATCAGAGATTATTGGGATGAAAAGGCATTGGCACGAAGCAAGAAGTTTCTGTCAGTACTGTAACAAACACATAAGTCATTTCCTAGAACAGAAGTAAAAATATGAAAAGTGGTAAAGGTTCTGCAATATAATTCATAACACATTTCAAATAAAATTATGTTGTTCAGAGGCAATAATCAATTTTAATCAAGAAAATACAATCTATTTGAAAGGTGTAAAGAGGTTTCCAAGTAAATAACAAAATGCAAAAGTGCAGCCAATGTGATAAAAAAAGAAAAAAATCCACTGAATATTCTTTTCAAAATTTATTTTTAGCATTCGGGTGCGAAATTGAAAAATTTAAATTTTCCAATAAAATTAGCTGAAAATGTTTCACTTTCACAAGGAAATCCAGGAAAAAGTTACTGCAAAATGTATTACACAATTTCCTCCAAGTTCGAAAATACCCTATGTGTAGGTATAAACTGATGTTTGGGTTTATGGCAGGGCGTACAAGGGAGTAAGTGCTATTTGTCTTTTGGAACACCATTTATCAAGGGTTTTGGAAGGCAAGATAAACAAAATACTGCAATTCTGGGACATTTTTTTTTTTATTTTTTTTAGCGATCACCTTGCGGTCGTATTGACATGTTATCTTTACACAACAGCTAACCTTTATACATATCTACTTACCCCTTCCCCACATTGGACAGGAAGTGCGTTCCTGCAAATGGACGTACTGGTACGTCCTGGCCTCATGCCACATTACCCACGGCCAGAATGTGCTCTGGTCGCAGGTGATTAACCCCTTAGCTTCTGCGATCTATTACGATCGCTGCAGCTAAGCCGCAGACAAAAGAAAGGAGCTTCTTCTGTCTGCTGTTGGCGCAGACATGGCAATCGTCACGGCTGATCTCAGACAGCCCGGGCAGTGAAAGATATACTTTGCAGGTTGTCTGTGACGTCACCATCCCTCGAAATGCCTTGTGGGCATTGCCAGGCATGGTGACGGACAGTTGCCATAGAGACCAATACAGAGCAGGACTGCTCTGTATTGTTCTCTATTGTGATCTAAGGATCACTAATACAAATCCCCTATGGGGAAAAGTGAAACAAGTGTGAAAAAGTAAAAAACAAGTGAAAAAAGTGAAACACAAACATTAAAATAAAAATATATATACCACCATTTTCCCCTTCACAAATGCCAATTGCCCCAAAAATAAATAAAGTAATCCTATTTGGTATTGTCACGTGCGTAAATACTTACCCTGTAAATCTGTCATGTTAAGTAACCTGCACGGTGAACGTCATAAACAAGCAAAGAATTGCGAAGAATTTTGTTCATCCCGTAGCACATAAAATGGAGTAAAAAGCAATCAAAAACTCATATAAATGCCAACGTGGTACCAATTAAAACACTGGTTCATACTGAAAAAAACATAGATCTGTATACAGAAAAATATAGAAAAATAATGCGTAAATATTGTTTTACACAATAAAAACACTTTTTTGATGCGCTTCAACATAAGAAAACTATATAAACTGGTTATCACCGTATGGCTTTCAGACTTGGGCGATGCAAAAACATGTTTTCTTTTTTGAATAAAAGTGTTTCTATTGTGTAAAAGCAGTAAAACATAAAAAATACATTACAAATTGTTTTTTTGTTTTTTTCATTTTTACAGCCTAACGCTTAAAAAATTTGTGAAACACCTGTGCACCTCCGCATTTAATCCTTAAGGGGTATAGTTTCCAATATTGGGTCTTTTGGGGGCATTTATTAAGTTTTAGCACCTTAGAGTGTCTGCAAACTTGTAATGACACCTAAAGAAGATTATATTGAAAATGAGACCCATAAGTACGGTAGGTGCTCTTCCTACTCTGAGGCTTGTGGTTGAGCCAAGTAGCGCACTAGGGCCACATATGGGATATCTCTAAAACTGGCAGAATCTGGGGAATCGATGTGGAGTTTCATTTACATGGTCACATCCACCGTGTTCCAGTGAATAATGGATAAAAACTGAAAATCTTCAAAAAATTTAAAAATTCATCTCCGCTTTGTTTTAATTCCTTTAATTCCTGTAAACACTTAATGGGTTAATAAAATTCCTAAATGCTGTTTTGAATACTTAAAGGGGTGTAGTTTCTTAGTAATTTATGGGGATATCTAACATGCAGGCCCCTCAAAGCCACATAAGAACTGGACTGGTCCCTAAACAATTATAAAAGTATATTGCAAATTTTCTTGAAAATGTGAAAAATTACTACTAAATTTCTAAGCCCCCTAATGTTGTGAAGAATAAAAGACATTTAAAAAATTATGCCAACCTACAGTAGAAATATGGTAGATGCTAGTTATAAACTATTTTAAGGGGAACAACTTTCTGTGTTACACGCAGAAATTTCTTAAGTTTGAAAATGGTAAATTTTTCAAATTGTTCACTATCTTTTAAAATTTAAAGTGATTATATTAGTCTATTGACTTATAGTACATTTCTTAGTAACTTTAAACACAATATGTCATGAGAAAATAATTTCTGAGTCACATGGATAGGTAAAAGTGTCAAAAAGTTATTCTCACATAAAGTGACACATGTCAGATTTAAAAAATGGGACTCTGTCAGAAAGGCCAAAACTGGCTGCAGCGGAAAGGGGTTAACAAGAGAACCACTCATCAGATGTCTCCTGTGAGTCGCTGGATGTAACTGCAGTATTATCACGTCTACAGAACTCCTTTGTACACTGCTGTCTACCACTATATGGTCACTGCATGGTGGTAATATTGGTCTATAATGTAATGGTTTATATTCAGTAACAGTGCAATGGCATTTTTCAGTTTCTTTATACCATATGGTATTAATATGTGGTGGTATTATTTGGTTCTTGTATATTGTTGTTATTGTTATTATTGGTCTAGGTATACAGGTTAGCTCAGTAACCTTATGGTAGTATTAGTCACTAGATAGTGGTGAGATGTTGCGATAATGTTGCCCTTAAAAGCGTATTGACCCAGAGAATACAGATAAGATGTCAATTAAACTGCTCAGTATAAACTCCAACAAAAACTAAACCCAAAACACAAAGACACAATTGCATTTTTTTTCTGTTCACACTACAAAAATAGTTTTTTTAGAAGGTGTGGGCAAGAGGGAACAGATGTTTTGGCTGTATAACTTCTTTTTCTTTTTTACGCTGCTTGGCACCATTTGAAATAAATTTTCTTCTATTAGACACTCCCTTTAACCTCTTCCCGACATTGGACGTATACATACGCCCTAGCGGGAAGTGACTTCCCGCAAATGGAAGCATGCATACGTCCTGGCGATCGTGCGGGCTTACAGGCAAGCCGCGTACGATCGCGACATGGAACCAGCGGTAAATTACCGCTGGCTTCATGCCGCATCACCCCGGCTGGAGTGAGCTCCGGCCACGGGTGATTAACGCTTCATTATCGTGACATCAAGGAGCGAGCTCCTGCTGCCTGCGATCTCTGCCGCTCGCTGGTCTCTTACCTGACTCCCCGGATGCTTTCTGAAAGCATCTGGGTAGTCTGGTGACATCACCATGCCCACAATGCATTTTTGGGCATGGTGATCGACAGTTACCATGGCAACCAGTACACAGCAGCAATGCTGTGTACAGGTGTACCATGGTAACAGCAATCTGAACATTGCTGTTACAGATACCCACTGGGGAAAAGTGAAAACATTTTAAAAAGTAAAAAAAAAAGTAAAAAAGTAAAACACAAACACAAAAAATAAAATAAAAAACATGTACACCTTCCTTTTCCCCTTTACAAATGCCAATCACCCCAAAAAAGATCAAAAATAAATAAAGTACCCATATTTGGTATCGCTGCCTGCGTAACGACCCACCCTATAAATCTGTCATGATAATTCACCTGTATGGTGAACGCCGTAAAAAACAAGAGCAAAGAACATCCTGCAGCACATAAAATGGAATAAAAAGCGATCAAAAACTCATATAAACGCCAAAGTTATACCAATTAAAACGTCAGTTCATCCTGCCCAAAAAACATCCTTACATTTCTCTGTATACGGAAAAATAAAAAAGTTATGGCTCTCAAGAGATAGCGGTGCATAAATATTGTTTTATACAATAAAACGCTTCAAAATAAAAAAAAAACTATATAAATTGGGTATTGCTGTAATTGTATCGACCCAGAAAGTAAAGCTAACTGGTCATAGATACTGCACGGTGAGCGCTGTTAAAAATAAAAATAAAAAACGCTACTAGGATTGCAGTATTTTCTTCACTGTGCCTTCCAGAAAACGGATTTAAAACTGATCAAAAAGTCTTGTCCTCCCAGAAATTATACCAATAAAAATGTCAACTCATCCTGCAAAAAACAAGCCCCTACACAGCTCCATACACAGAAAAATAAAAAAGTTATGGCTCTCAGACTAGGGTGATACAAAAATGTGTTTTCCTTTTTGAATAATAGTGTTTTAATTGTGTAAAAGCAGTTAAACCTTAAAAAGTAATACAAATTGGGTATTGCTGTAATTGTATGGACCTGCTGAGTAATACTAGCATGTCATTTATGCTGCACGGTGAACGCTGTAAAAAATAAAAATAAAAAACACTACCAGGAATGCTGTAGTACCCCATAATTGTACTTATAAAAACGTCAACTCATCCCACAAAAAACAAGCCCATAATCAGCTCGGTATACAGAAAACTGAAAAAGTTATGGCTGTCAGAATAGGACAACATAAAAACACAATTTTTTTATAGACCTATTTCTATTGTGTAAAAGTAATAAAACAAAAAAACCTATATAAATTTTATATTATTGCAATTGTACCAACTCCCATAGTAAAGTTATCATGTCATTTGCACTGCACGGCGAACGCTGTAAAATTGAAGCCCAAAAAACAATGGCGGAATTGCGTTTCCCTCCCCCCCCCATTTTCATGGCCCAATGCAAAAAAAAACACTATGGAACACCCGTGCGCCCAAAATGCACAATACACCCCTAGATGAGATCCCTGAGGGATGCTAAATCCAAAATGGGGCAACTTCTGGAAGGTTTCACCTGTTCTGGTACTTTGGGGACTTTGCAAATGCGACATGGCACCCCCAAAATCTGCGTTCCAAAATCCAAAGCCCTCCCTTATACGCCCTGCCATGCGCCCAAACAGCAGTTTACACACACATGTAGGGTATTGCCGAACTTGGAAGAAATTGTGTAACAAAATTTTGGGTGCTTTTTTACCAGGATTCCTTGTAAAAATTAAACATTTTCAGCTAAAATTGCAGATTGTTGGAAAAAATGTTTTTTCATTTTCACAGCCGAACGCTAAAAAAAGGATGTGACACACCTGAGGGGTCGATATACTCACTGCATCCCTGGATAAATTCCTTAAGGGGTGTAGTTTCCAATATGGGGCCTTTTTAGGGGAGTTTATTAAGTTTTAGCACCTTATGGCATCTGCAAACCTGAAATGGCACCTAAATAAAATCGTAATGAAAATGAGACCCCAGAGTCCGGTAGATGCTCCTCCTATTCTGGGGCTTGTGGTTGAGCCAAATAGCGCACTAGGGCCACATATGGGATATCTCTGAAAACGGCAGAATCTGTGGAATCAATATTGAGTTGCATTTCCTTGATCACATTTACCGTATTCTTGTGAATAATGGATAAAAATTTAACATCTGCAAAAAAAGGGACATTTTTGAAATTTCACTTCCACTTTGTTTTAATTCCTGTGAAACATCTAATGGGTTAATAAACTTCCTAAATGCTATTTTGAATACTTAAAGGGGTGTAGTTTCTTAGATGTAGTGATTTATGGGGGTACTAAAAAGTCACTATAGTTTCAAATAGTTTCAAGTTTTTTAACAGTGCAACATACCACTAACCGTGCTCAACAGTGTGCAGTCGGATGTTCCTCTGGCAAAGACTGTCTTGAAACAGAAGTCGGGATTTAAACAAACATTCTACACACAAGATGGATGTGTGTAAAATCCATTTGGCTTCGCAATTAAGTAGCTTTTCTCGTATATTGCCTTTTCTAGTATCAAGTGTAACGCTCTCTATACCAGTACAATGGAAGGAATGTAGATCACCTGCATGTGTTTCTATAAAATGCTTAGATACTGCAGATATGGAAGTAAACCAATGCGTTTTTTTAGCATCAGAGATGAGTCGTCTGATCCTTGTTTTGAGGGTAGTAGATGTACATCCAACATACTGTTTATGGCAACTGATACATGAAATCAAATAAATTACATTTTTTGTATTACAGTTTATGTATTGTCGTCTTTTATAACTTTTATTGGTAACATAGGAAATAAATGTGTCTTTAGTATCCATGAAATTGGAAGTGATACATATATTGTGACCGCAGCGGAAATACCCTGCGGTTGTTAACCATGTTCTGTGTAATCGATTGGTGGTACTCAAAAATAGACTTTGAGAAACAATAGATCCTCTATTGGGAGCTTTTTTGGAAATAAATCTAACTCCTTTATCCATGATGTTGACCAGAATATGATCTGTATATAGGATAGGAAGGTATTTTTGATGATTGCCACTACCTATTTATATTGTGGAGAGTACATAGTAGAAAAAGTAATACCTGCAAAGTTTTTTTGTTGTTCTCTTTCTCTATGATTTTTTTCCACGAGTAAGCTATCATGTGGCATTGATTGTACCTTCTTTATAGATTTGTCCAGAAGTTTATCTGAGTAACCCCGTTGTTTCATTTTTTCAAGGACAACATGTTGCTGTATTTCAAACTCCCTTGAGAACTGCAGTTCCTTTTGATACAAATCAGTTCCCCTGTAGGGATATTGTGAATAATATGAGAGGGATGGCAAGATGTAGCATGTAAAACTGAGTTTTGTGATAGGGGTTTGGAAAAGGGGGTGACTATAATAGTTTCCTCTGGTGATTTCATTAGCGTAACATCTAAAAAGTTTATTTTGTCCTGATGTAACTGGTGTGTAAATTTCAAATTCATGTGGTTATCATTAACATAATCCACAAATGAAGCTATGTCATCATAAGGGCCCTCCCATATCAGGAGCAGGTCGTCTATGTAACGACCATACCACCTGATATGGGAGGCAAAAGGATTATGGTCAGCATATAAAAATTCCTCCTCCCTCATGCTCATGTATATGTTTGCGAGTGAGGGCGAAAATTTCGTCCCCATGGAGGCCCTGCATAGTTGGAGAAAGAATTGTTGGTCAAAGGCAAAAAAATTATGGGTTAACAAGAACTCCGTCGCCATAATTAGAAATTCACATAAGTTGGGATCATATCCACTGTATTTATCCAGAAAAGTTGTTAAACTGGTTAATGCTAAATTGTGTGGAATGGATTTTTACACTTAGAACTAGACAACCGCAAGGTCTGAATGTCAAATATGACATCCTTTGCCATTATTAATATGCTTTAAACTTGCTTCATATGTTACAATGTTATAATCCTATAGGTTTCCTCATGATATCCTTTGGGTAATTCTACTAGGATATTTCCTCTATATCTTTGTTCTTATTATGTGCTTATTATGTTATCTTTTTTTAAATAATGGTTTTAAAGGGTTAAAACTGCTAGCACACAAGACAACGCCCGGTCTCTATTTAAATGCCGACCGGATGCTATGAGCTAGACCTCGAATAAGGTGTGTGTCACCGAAACGCGTCGGTCTTTGCCAGAGGAACATCCGACTGCACACTGTTGAGCACGGTTAGTGGTATGTTGCACTGTTAAAAAACTTGAAACTATTTGAAACTATAGTGACTTTTTAATATTGATCTCAATAAAGGAAATATATTTTTTTTAACGCATACTGGCTTGACATCCTATATCCACCCTACTACTACTAATGGGACGCTGTATATTCGTCTACTTCCATTGTTTGCTGGCAGAGTAAGCTCTCTGCATATACGTGCCTCCCATAAAGCTTTCCTGACAGGTGAATGGAGCTGGATCATTTGGATGTGTGCATTTATGGGGGTACGTAACATACAGGCCAATCAAAGTCACATTAGAACTGGACTGGTCCCTAAAAAATGTATATTGCAAATTTTCTTGAAAATTTGAAAATTACTACTAAATTTGTAAGCCCGCTAATGTCGTTAAAAAAAAAAAAGACATGTAAAAAAATTTATGCCACCTACGCAGATATAGGGTTTAGATGCTAGTTATTAAGCTATTTTGAGTGGAATAAACTATCTGTCTTACATGCAGACATTTTTGAAGTTTTAAATTGGTAAATTTTTACAATTTTTCACGATACTTTGATATTTTTCACAAATAAACAAGCATTTTTTGGACCAAAATTTCTTACTATCTTAAAGCAAAATGTGTCATGAGAAAACTATCTCTGAATCACATGGATAAGTTAAAGTGTCAAAAAGTTATTCTCACACAAAGTGACACATGCCAGATTTAAAAAATGGGGCTCTGTCAGCCTCAAGTGGTTAAATAGAAATCATTTTCTGCAGTGCACTTCATAGCAGACAACCATCATGTCAAGAAAAGAACCTGTTGATGAAAAGAAGTGGTCCACAACTGTTGTCTGGAGGTGGGCTGAGGTTTTGCACCAGGGCCCATTGGTCTTTAGCTACACCCTTGGTCAATACTTAAATATAGAGGGTTTTTATTATGTTTTAGTACATTTAATAAAATACAAACACTCTCTACTTATTAAATTTATGCTGCAGTGCTATTTTCTGCAACCAATAACTTTTTTTCCATATATTTTGATCACTTTTTATTTACATTTTAGGGGACATGAAATGTCCAAAAAATATGCAATTTTGGCATTTGGATTTTTGTTAGTACACTCTTCTGCATAAACAATGCAGAAGAGTGTACCAATATGGCGGTTCTTAAAATTTCTGCTTCAGGAAAGTAAAACGTGATGGCTATGGAAGCATTCATGAGTCTTGCATATACCATGGAAACCAATCGGCACCTCGCTATCTGGCCACAGGAGTTCTGACCGGAGTGAGGAATGATGCGGGAGCATTTTTTATTTTTATCTTTTTACACTGCTCACCATGGGATATATATGACATGTTAGTTTTACTCTGTGGGGCAATATGATTACAGTAATACCCCATTTATATTTTTTTATCTTGTAGCACTTAAAAAAGGGGTTTTATTGTGTAAAACAATGTTTACGCATTAGTATATTCTGATAGCCATAACTTTTTAACTTTTCCATATACAAAGCTATGTAAGGGCATTTTTATGTGGAACTAACTGACATTTTCATTGCTACCATTTTGGGGTTTATATGACTTTTTGATCTCTGTCTATTACATTTTATGAGCAGCAGCATCACCAAAAATTGCAATTCTTCCATTATTTTATTTTACACTGTTCATCGTACTCGGTAATTAACGTTATAGATTCATAGGCTAGGTTGTTATGTGTGTAGTGATACCAAATATGTATACTTTTTATTTTTAATTTTTTTTTTGAGTGATTGGCCTTTTTAATGGGGAAAGGGTATTGTGCTTACCTTACTTTTAATGTTTTTTCATTTTATTTTTCCTTTTTTTTTTGCGTTTTTGACAGGTTCCCCATAGCAGACAACACTAAGAATTGTTAGATCTGTGGTGTAATACATGTCTGTACTGCACTGTATTACTAACTGTCAACCACCATGGTGCCCCGGGGTATGGCCAAGCGGGTGAGTAACAAAAACAAGAACCCTGTGTTAGGCTTCTGGGTTTTTTATGGTACCCAAAGGGGCTTTTAAAAATAGGTTTTCTTTTTTTTTTTTTGAACTTTTTTGGGGGTTTTTGGAAATTTAAAAGGGGAAAAAATGGTGGTGTGCATGTTTTTGTGTGTGTGTGTTTTGAACTTGTTTTTTTTGTTGTTGGGGTTTTGCTATGTATTGTTTGTCAATACCACCCTCTTTGCGGGTTTTCCAGGTGCTTTGAAAGCCATGGCAACTCTACAATTTTGCAGTGGGGTTTCCCAAAAGAGAAAAAAGGGGAGCCCCCTCCTTTGTCTTTTCCTTGATGTTTTTGGTCCAATTGACTGTGGCATCTAAGGGGTTAATCGGCTTCGACCAGCGTAATCTCTGGTCTCTGCCGATAACACATGAAGCAAGTTGTAATATATAGCTGGTTCCATGTGTCAATCCTGCGGGCTCTGCTTGTGAGCGGAACAATGTCCTGGACGTACCCATATGTGCATTTGCTGGAACACCTTCCAACATTAGGCATATGGGTTTGCCCCATTGTTGAAAAAGGGGTTTAAAAAAAATTGTGAAGCTAAGAAAACTTTAAAATTTGGTTTTTGTGGAATGCATGATTGAGAAAAAATGGGTTCTCCAATTTGGACAGTTCTTACCTACTAAAAGGGTCTCAGGAAAATAAGCTTATTACATAGTATCCCTCTAGTAAACCCAATAATTAGCTGTAACCTGCAGGAAAATCTAGCAGGAAGTGTTCAAATTTTCCTAAGTGCCACAGGGGAAATAAAGCATTAAACAGTGAGCATTCAAATCAAAGGATTGTCATTGTGATACAGGACAGGTCCTATAGTGCAAGAGATGCTTTTTGTAAATACTTTCCACTGTGGCCAAGAGGTGAGGCACCAAGAGTGAGACTCCCCTATATTAAGTCAGTATTCCCTACTATGTTATATGAAAATAGGTTTTCTATAACATATGGTGAACTCCTTAAAAAATAAAGGCCACCAAAAAACCAATATCACTCTACAAATATTTTATTTTCTTGGCTTTCCTACACATTATCTGATACAATAACTGTTAACATACAACTTGACCCCCAAAACAGACTTCAATGTAAAAAAAAATGTAAGCTGGGGCTGTTTCAAGGCATGGATGAAAAAAAAAACATGTTACAAGAAATTGCTGTATCAAGAACAGACAAAAAAATGTTATCAAGTGGAAAAAAATGTTTTTCTAAATAATATCTCTCCTATTATTAGAAACTTTTGTAATATTCCTTTATTACATTTTATGGGGGTTTCCTGCAGTTCTATATTAGCTGTTTGATAACATGAAGCTCAGGAAACACACTGAAGATATCTGTTTCAAACCCAGGAGATCAGAAGTCCAAAGAGGTTTGGCTTTTTTCAGACAGCTTTTGAGGCCAAAACCTTTTTTTTGCCTTCCAATGCAAACAACATGATAGAGGAAATAGGTGTGCACTGAGGCTGTGGTTGGAGGGAGGAAAATGGACATAGCTCAGCAAAACATTTTGAGACTTATGGTTTTCCAGAGTAAAATGAAACAGTTTTGAGACAAGAAAAACTGCTACTCAAATGCAGAAAAGGAAACACACAAATAAGCACAGAAAACATAACATTTAAATTAATGGACACTAAGGCAAACCATTTGAGAGTTTTCATTTTTTTGGTTCAATGGATGCCCCCTTTAAAGTCATCAATATATTTAAGATAGCTGTTAGCTGAATCCTCATTTGGTGAGGAGCTATATTCTTTAACCTCCCAATTAGTATTCTTGCTCAGTTGATTAAATGCCAAAAGGTAGACAAGTTGCTGCTGTAAATTCCTGTCTTCAAGCAAAATACTCTGATTCTCATTTTACCAAACATTTGGTGTGGAATGAATGATTCCCCACTCATTTGTATGTTGATTATTTTAACCAAAATTACTAGGTTTCACCAAAATCAATCTAATGTATATTGGTGGCTTAAACTTTGCATAATTGTTGTAAGATCCTTTGCGCCGATCAGACCAAGTGGAGGGTATGTGCATTATCTGCTTACGGAAGTTACAGTGCTTACGGAAGTTATTTGTATAAAAACCTGGGTATGAACTGAATATCACAAGGCATTATGGGAAAGGAACTGAGAAGCTCAATACCCTCTATTGGATTTTTAACAAATATCAATTTGCTTTTGACCCACTGAGTCTTTAGAAAGCAAAAAAGGGTTTAGCCAGCCAGTATCCCATCTTTTTAAAAGCAGCTGTTTCGGGGTTTTTTTTTCCTTTTAGGGAGGCGAGGTACTTGGGGGCTCCATAAACTTGCTTTCAAAGGCATTTGGGAAGGGTAGAAGCTCAGCGCTCTCTTTTGCATGTAACAACGTCTCAATTTGTTTTGACCCTGGTCTTTAGAAAACAAAAGGGGTATTAGCCATGGGTCAAAAGAAATTGAGGATTTGTTAATCAAAAAAAAGGGGGGTTGGCTTCTCAGTCCTTTCCCAAAAATGCTTGGATATTTTCAGATGCTTTGTGGGGGCAAAAAAAAAATTTTTTAAAATCCACACATCTTTATGGCGCTTTTCCCCCCGGAGAGGGAAATTTCCCCCTTTTGGGTTGAATGAGTACATTCCCAAAAGGGTTTTTTATAGCAAGATCCATGTGTAATCCAGTACTTGATTATATCTACCCAGATCAGGAGGACTACACTTGGTCAAATAGCTCTTTATAATCATTAGGAATTCTGCATAATTTCTCAGAAAACTCAGAGTATGGCATTTGATTTTTTTTTTTTGTTAACATTTACGTCTTCTGGATAGAGTCCTCAAGCCGCTAAAAAGGCATGATTACTTTGTGTTTAGATTTTAGTGCCTATGGTATAGATTTACCCATTCATGATTCTTGTGGGAGAGGTTATTAGTAACATGCATAATAAAATGTAAGAAATTAAAGCATATCCAAAAATTACCTCACCTTTGGACAATCCTACCTTACATGAGAAAAAGGCTCATGTGGTTTATGACCCTATGACATAAGGTTTTGAATATAGTCCAAAGTAATTGTTAATGCTTTGGTATAATCAACTTTTTCATTATCATTAATTTCTCTCATTTTTTTTTCTTTTGGTGTGAACAATTTTTATATATTAAATGTTTGTAATTTTAAAAAATTTGTCACATATATTTATGATTCAGATATGATCTAAATATGGTTGATTTTATCACCAACACTGAAGTGAAGGCTTTCTTTTTATACACTTTAGATAACAATATATATCAACCTAATGAATGACTGGAAAAAACTGAATAAAATATTATAAAAATGCATATACCTAATCAAATTGTATTTGACAATTTGAATAAACTTGTTTCACTGCTTTACAAAGAGTAAATTAGAGCAGTAATTTTGTTCTTGACATGGGAGTACTGCCACTACGGAATTCCTATGTTTGTAATATATTTCGACTTACTTTAATACTTGATTTTCCTTTTCAGAACATTTACTAAAATAGATCACTCTTCATTAACATAAATTGTTGGACCCATTTTCTGAAATAATGTCTCCACATTAAAATAAAAAAGAGACAGTGCTTTAAGTAGAGCTGCCAAATCCTATTACAAATTCAATCCTATTAAAATGTTCTTAAGTTTAAGCCTTCTTTGGAGTTCTTCTCAGAAGTGTGTGACCTCTACCAAATTCCTACCTGTGTGGTCAAGGGACTTGGGGAGAATTGTAGTAATTGTAAACCCCATCAACGCCTATTAATCTTGGCACAGTTAGATATTAGTGCTTGTAAATCAGCACCTAAACAAACACAATAGTTAAAGCTATCAATAGTATTTTAATGAGGCAGATCAAAAACAAATGAAAACAGTAGGACATTGCCATGTGTGAACAAGGGGGGTGGAGAGTGGAGAGGAACACACAATGTATAACATAAAATCAAGTCTATTGCAAAAAAGAAACATGGAGCAAGCCAAATATGGTTTGTAGCTTTTTGTGCAGAGAAAGAAAAAGTGAACTCTGAAGTAAAATTGTTAAAAAGGAATGAAACCTAATTGGCAATGATTGGCATGTAATAAATAGTTTTCTTCATATGTAGCAGACGGTA
The DNA here is from genome assembly GCA_025379985.1 of Phyllomedusa bahiana. Lineage (NCBI taxonomy): Eukaryota > Metazoa > Chordata > Amphibia > Anura > Hylidae > Phyllomedusa > Phyllomedusa bahiana. The sequence continues at coordinate 69,917 of JAODAL010014619.1, forward strand.
TTGTATTCAACTGTTTATTTGTAATACTCATGTATGAAAGATGATAATTATAGTCACTACTAATTTGATTTTAACCTCCACAAGGGCAATGACAAAATACAGGAAACAACATTAAAAAACCCATATAATTTCACTAACCTTTATCTGTCCCAGCTAATGACACAGAACATTGATGACAATACAAAAAACAAAAACAATAATTATTTGTTAAAAAAGAAATACGAAAATAAATGTGCCACTGTGTAAGCTAATGAAAAATCAAATTACCAGTGAGTGTAATTATCATCTTTTCCTAACACTTTTAAAACAGCGTAGACAGGAGAACTGACTGAGTATCCCATTGAGGGAGGGAAGTTTCCATAAGACCTTGTGGCTAAAGGATAGGTCTTGGTTTGGGACAACACAAAGCTTGTGGTGCTTAAAGAAAGTCAAAGGATTCACCAATGTACCAGTGTGTCCACAAGGCTGACTTTGACGCTGTTTTTGGAGCATTTCCTCACCCAAAACAGTGCAAAACGTTGTAGTTCACACACAAGCTTTTTCCTTACATGTTTAGGGTTTGGACACCATCTTGGGGGCTGAAAAAGAGGTGACATGTCTATTCTTGAAGCGTTTTCAACATATGAATCAATGGAGAGCTTCAAAACCTTGTCCAAAACAGCCAACATAGGTTGGTTTTTTTTGGTCGGATTTCAAAGCTGTCGGTTTTGAAAACATAATGTAAATTCTGCCAGAGTCCAGCAGAAAATTTACTATTGAAGTCTATGTAAATCGCCCAGCGGGTTTTTTGGTGTGGATCTGCTGAAAAACCGCCCAGGTGTTTAAACAAGGCATATACATTTAAAAACCTGTGAAGCTGCCTGAAAAACCGCTCAAAAAGCCATACCAAAAACCCCAACAAAAAACTAAAAACCACCCAAAAAATTGGTCGGAAACCCAGCTGATTTGGACAAAAACTGACAAAATACTCAGGTTCAAAATTATTTTTAGGATTTAGTTTACGACGAGTTTTTTGTCCTATGCAGTGTAGACCTAGCCTAAGAGTATGTTTACACGGCGTACAGCTATATGGCAGGTGTTTTAGAAGTACGCGCTGCCCAGCATGTATTTTTAAAGCGTTCTTTGCTGGCCCCCACTTATTATCACTCAATGAGTGCTATGATTTAACCGTATTTGCGGGCTGTATTTCGGGAGTATTACAGTGCAATTGCACCCCGAAGTACGGCCTGCAAATATAGCATGTTAAAATACCTTAAGGTACTTTTCTGACGAGCTTTTGATGCTGATTTGGATGCCTAAATTTCAGCGTCCATATCAGGCATGTGAACATACCCTTAGTATTCAACAAATTTTAATAATGACTCCAGTTTATCACAATACTTGCTAGCAAAAGTCTCAACAATCTGCAATTCACATCACAACCACTTGGTGGTCACGCATAGACATACATGACATAAACATCTCCCAAGAGATTATTGTAAAATCAAGTTTTTTTTATCAAAGCTAGTCATCTTGTACCACACATCTTTTGATCTGTTGAATCAGGAGGAATAATAAGGAAGGACTCATTTGTAGTTGCTTCAGTAGATGCCAAAGCACCTTCAGCTCAGGATTAAGGCACAGTCCTAGTGGAACTGGCCATCAAGACTCATTTAGGAGGTTTGTTCTGGACTTAATAAAAGGAATTTCTTACTCTGCAGTCTTTATTCCTTTCCTGATATTAAAGTTATGAAACGCATGCTCCTTATCTTCAGATAGATTGGAATAAAAGGAGGAAAGTGAGACCTCCTGCTGACGATGAAAACTAGGGATTTTAGTAATTTAAAAAAAGAATTAGATTAAGAATAATTTCATCTCTCTGCAAGGCATCGAACCTTAGAGGAAAAGATGAGAGAGACCACGGAGATGGGTTCAGATGGTGGACCCACAAGTACAATAAGGACTAAATCACTATTTTAAGGAAGCATAAACAAGTGGAAAGAAAGATGTACTGCAGCCTGCTGGAACCTTTCAAAAAACACCTGTAATCTCAAAATGGAACATTTAGGGTGACATGTATAAAAACTAGCACCAATGAATCAGTTCTAAATCGCTTTAGAGGAGGGTAGAATATGTTTTTTTCTAGTTAAAATCTTACTATATATACTTTTAGATTATAATTACATTTTTGTTCTTCCAAATGTAGGTCAGTGGGTCAGTAGGTCAGGATCTTGCATGCTGTATAAAAATTAAGAACTTTTTGTTCAAATTTTTTTATTTTTCATTTCTACAAAATTTAATGAAGCAAATTTTAATCAGATGTTGATCACTGTTGAAATTTTAAAATCCTGCTCCTAGTCTTTTTTCTACATATGGCAATAGCAGACATCCCGGGACCTGAGATGCGCCATGCAAGATCACTATGATAGTGTCTATTCACTGACATGCTATTCTAACAGCTTTTAGTTTATTTCTAGCCTGCTATGAATTGTTTGTAATCACTGATAATAATACGATAACTCCATAAATATCAGATTGAAAATGGGATTTATCGTAGATGTTGTATTGGTTTGATAATTTTATATTATATAATTTTGTATTAATTTTATATTATATTATTTTAACTTAATTTTATATTATATATTCAGTTTTTATAACTTTAGTAGTAAAGTGCTGCATCCCCGTTCATACATGTCTCCCTTAGTCTTCAGGGTCTCAATCTAATGGACTTCTGGATGGAATGCTGGTCCCTAAATGAGAAGGTCTGATATCATCTGGAAATGTGGGGGAACCACCCATCTCCAGATGGTTTACTTTTAGCTCATAGGGGCCCTATTATATCTATCTTGGGCTTTTATTTCTGAATTTTTATGAAGTCTTTTGAAGTGGGAAAGATATTGAAGCTCCAATATGTCCATTCAGATCTGGAGTAAGACATCCACCAGGAAGAGCTGGTTGAGAACAAACAGGTAGAAGAAGTTTCCAGCATCTGAGGCCCTCACCTACAATATCACTGACCTGCAATCTTAAGGGCTCGTCCCCATGGCACAGAGCAAATATCGGTCAGATTATCCGACAGATATTTGCTCTGTTTTGGAGCCGTGCTGTTTGCAGAAAAAAAGCCCTCCTCCTTCGCATTGACATGTTCATTTTCCATCTGAAAACCAGGCAGAAAAATGAACATGTTCAATGTTTTTCGGACCGCCAGCAGTTTAAAAAACTGTCTGGTGGAAAATTTGTGCAGTGGGGACCACTTCTATTATTTTCCATTAAGGCCCATGATAAAGTTTGACAGCCGGTTTACAGACGGCTTTTAAAACCGAAAACGTCTATAAAACCGTCTGAAAAATCTGCTTTGGGGACATGCCTTATAACCTTATTCAAACACAATATTCCAATGTACAGCACACGGTAGTAGTTGGTGTAAGTGGAAAAGGGTATTGCATCCCGAAAAATAGCACAATCTGTATAAATCCACAGCACACAAAAGGGTCTTTTTTCTTCAAAGTGAAATAAATTTACATAGATATGGTGTTTACAAGCCGCTGTTATAACAGGTTGATTCCATGCAAAAGTATGAATATAAAGGATATGTAGTCTTGGGCAATATGATCCTCTGTGTTGATGTTTCGGTCATCATGGCAACCTAATTCATATGGTTGATATGGATCACTTTGTTTCCAGTGTTAAAAAAATAATTTTGTAATGTGTGACAAAATGGAATGGCACTAAAGATCTGCAGTTTAATAAGATATGCATTACCAGCCACCATTGAAAGCACACAGTAGTGGTCAGTAACCAAGGAGATGAGAGAGTTGAAGGTTCAAAAAGTCCTGTATTAGGTAAAGCATAAATGTTTTTTAATAGCATGCTTTTGAAAATTGCTTAGTTTACAGTAATTGACCCTTCCAGCAGCACTAGATATGATGGACATACCTCTTTAATCATTTTAAGAGTTTTCCAATCTTTAAAAAGTGGGTAAAAGTGGTTTACATGCAGTAAGATGTATATCTTAGCATTAGTGGTTGTAATGCCTCTGTAAGCCAGTCTAACAATTAGTAATTTGACATAGTCTTGGTGTTTATCTCCTACTTTTGTGACATACTTCTTGTAGTCTCCCCTCATCCACTCAATAAAAGGAACATGTTTTTTTTCATTTTTCATTTCCTTTTCCCGTCTTCCTTTTTCTTTGGGGCCTGCCATCTGTACGGGTAACTTCCTTTTCCCCCCATGGTTTTCCTTCCCGGGTTTGCTTTTCTAGGTCTATGGAGGGGAGGCATAAAATGGGAAAAGAACATAAAGGGGGGTTAAAAAAAAACTGGCTTTTGCATATGAAGGGGGGGAAATAATAAAAAAATAAAAAATTTTTTTTCATTTCTCAAGGGGGTGACACTTCCTCTTCTAGAAAATTTAAAATACTGGTAAATATTTTTTAATTTTTTTCCCAAAATTCCCAAAACCTATTACCCTTTTTTTTCTTGGTTTGAAGAAAATCACCTTCTGACAAGTAATATAGAACATGGTGAGAGAATATTTGCTTTTAACCAGGAGGTTAGCTGGGGGAGAGGCTGGTGAAGAGTTTGTCCTGGGACTATCTGCTGGGGTGGGAGGCCTTCTACCTTAACTAGGATATTTAAATACAGAAATTGAGCAACAAACTAAGCTATATTTTTGTATCATGTGAATGAATGGCAAGGTAAGACTCCGACTACATATGACTAGAACACTACATTCGAGATTCCTAAAAACAAAAATCTAAAAAATGGTCGATTACAGGTGTATTATTCTTGTGACATGTCTGCATTACTTCCATAAAGTCTAGCAGCACAGCCCCAGTTTAGTAAATTTTTGCTTTGGGGCTGTATATTCCTGGAAGCCAACCTCTGCCACCTCTTCCAATCACACAAAGAAGAACCACACAGGTGTAGCTATGCTAATAAATATACAAGTATAGTAATGCACCACAGGAGATAAATCATGATTATTGTATCACTAATGGATTTTGTAAACAACATTTTTTTAGGGTTAACTTTTTTGGTATTTCCGTATGCATTTCACAGAAACTTATACTGAGAGTGAAACAGGTCAGACATGAGATAGCTTGTAGAAGTTTATGACCATGTACACATTCCACTTGAACATGGTCAGAGAACAGGTCTACTTGACCTTCAAAATACACTTTTACTGACTGCATATATCATGATTCAGCTCCATTGCCTGATGAAAGGTAATGTCTATCCGACACTTTGCTAACAAAAATTAAGTTTTGATACAGTGGCCACAATCTATCTACAGTAATGCAGTACATATCTATTCTTAGTGAATGGAATACCTATAAGCAACACTACACCTGGAGTGTAGAGTGTTTAGTAAATCTCATAACATGTCAAGATATTATTTCAGAAAAATAGTTTAGTTCCTCTTTAATAAAGTAATGTACAATTTACTAAAGTCACATTGTGGAGTCCTATTCAAAGTGTCAACTACAATTTATTTGCTCCCTTTGATGTCTGCTCTTATTTTCTGTAATGTAATTAAAATGGTGATTAAAGCGGATATGTCATCATACTTTGCTGGTTTATATAAATGCAGCAGAAGCATGGGGACACATCTACTCTCCTATTATTTGGCTAATATTTACACAGTTTTTGATTCAGTTAAACCAAGGAACTAGTATAAGTCATATGAAAACTTCTTTCCAACAACTTATCCAAAAATTTGTCATTTTCAATGCAGTTACAAATCTGCCCTAAAAGGAAATATTTCTCTCCAAGGGCTGGACAACGGGCAGGCGCAGGTAGGCGACCGCCTCGGTGTCCACTTCATCCCAGGCTGGTAGGGGGTGCAAGGAGGTATGGAGTGGGTTAAATTTTACAAAGGGGGAGGGGGGGCACTGTGACAAAAAAGCCCAACCGCCGGCCCACTTGAGGGACGACGGCCTGACTTGGGGTGTATCTCGACGTTGCACGGCCCTCTCGGGGTGCGCAAGGTCAGCCAGATACTGTTCCACTGTTAACCCCTGTCCACACAGGCACAGGGAGACAAACAATGCTGCCACCAGTTCTCTCGTTTAGTTATAAGACCGGTCCGTTATAAGACCGAGTACTAGGCGTGTGAGGCCGATGATCAAGACAGACTAACTCAGATTAAAGTTTATAGATTTAATTAGCCTTTGAGGGCACACTAGACAAATATATACAAAAGGATAATAGTATACAGGTAAGAGAGGTGCAAATACAAGCGGGTTACAACAAAAGGCATTTTAAAATGGTTCATTACCTTTGGGCCTACAGGGGGGGTATGTGGCCGGGCTGCTGCGTGGGGGAGTTCCGGGAATGCTTTAGGTACCCCCCTCCACGGATAAAACGGCAGAGCCCCCCGGGCCCCCCTGTTATATCTGTGAGGGGACAGCCCACATGGCCCCCCCTTTCCCCCCCCACACCCCCCTGGGATGGTTAGAATCCTCCTATCAGGCATGTGTTTCTGATACAAACACAAAAAAACTTAATCGGCGGGGCCTTGGAACGAACCAAGCCGGTGGCACCCAGACCCCGGGGGCCCTACATGGCCCCGGGAACTGACACGCCTATCTTTGGGGCCCCCCATGGACCGATTCTGGATATCTCAGTCCCCATGCCCCGGAAACCGGGAAATGGGGTGTGCTGCGGGGGAGTTAAATTTTGAAATATAATCGCCATGCACCATTATGAGGGTTGCCTATAAACGTTATGAAATATCGGAGGCCCCAATGGGTTGGATTTTTAAAACCCTTTTAAAGTTGGGGGTTGAGGCAGCATTTGTTCTTTGAAATTAAAGGGGAAGGAGAGTTTTTTGAGGACCCAGATGTCCTGCTGTTTCGAAAATCCTACCGAAAGGCTTTCAATGGGCTTATTAATGTTAAATTGGCTTTTCCCGTGCCCGGGGGAGTGTGATATCTGATGAACAGAATTGGGGGGTAAGTCATATTTTTGAGTGGATTCTCCTCACAGGCACTTAGTCTTATTTTCCCCTTGGGCCCAAACACCTGTCCCCGCCCCGATCAGGGGCATTTACTTCTACAAGAATTCTATACATTATGTTGGTGCACAATCAAAGGAATATTCAAAAAATATCAGTCTCATTGTTGTGTATGAAAGGGCTACTAAGAGTGGCTCTTGTTCTGGCCTATTTATTTATCACATGATCAGGCTATTATTTGCATGGCTATAATTAGAAATTTTCTCTGAAGCAGCCAAGTTTTAATTTACAAGGGGTCTATGCTGGCTTCTCCCACAACAAGGCTTCATTGGGCAATGAGAAAAGAACTGTTATTCAGCCCATGCGGTAGAAAGCCGGTAGATATCACCCAGATGGCAGTTCACCCCATGCTCTGGCATGTTTTTTCTGAAATGACACAGTGTTTGTAACAAGGGAGCATTCTGGTTTTTCATGTTGCCAAAGTTCAAGCAGCATAAATCTCCTGAGAGACACCCTTTAGAAAATCATAGGATTTACATTCACAGAACCCATGAGGATAGTAAGTGCTAACGGAGTTAAGTTGATTAGTGTTGAGCGATTATTATCAACAAAGTTGAAATCGGCACAGTTTTTATGTTGATCGAAATTTTTAGATCATGCGATAATTTAGGTTAAAATCTGTGCCTCATCTATTAATATCGCGCCATTTTCGGCGCTTCCTGTCATTTTGGCGGCCAGCAAATCAGATTACAGAATAGAGCAGGGTGAGATGTGTGTGCGACGTCATGACTGGGATGTGTATGGTTGCGATTGGCTGGAAAAATCACATGACCTCGTTTTACATAAAACAGCCCTTCCTGTTCATGAGCAGTCTCTCTCAGCGTCTCATAGCAGTAGGACGTGCGCTCTGCTAGCTCAGCGAAATTATTCTATTTCTTCACAGAGAAAGCTCTACTGTTAGCTGTGATCCTTACAACTTAGTTAGATCAGAGATTGGAAGATTTTATGTAGTTAGGTAGAGAATTTTAAAGGAGCATCTACCGCTGTAAAGTCACGGGGCGAGCGGGGAGGGGGGGGGGGGCCCGCGGGCGAACACAGACAAGCTCTATAAAGAATACTGGATATAGTTCACCAAGACTTAGTGTAGACATTGCACTGCAATAGCTTTATTATTAACAGTTTTCTATTGAAATATTTCCTGGATATTGGGCAGCCTGAACTTATATTAGGATACACATCTTTTCTAGTAACTGCAGGTCTCTTTGTTAGGTGCAAAACTCCACTTTTATTATCAGTATACATTTCAGATAGGTGTTCTTTTTCAATTTTGCCCATTCCAGCTTTGTTGATATAGCCACCTTGCAGTTAAATTTGAATCCAGCAATTTTGTAGTCAGCACAGGTTGATAGGTGCCAAAAATACCTTTTATTATCCGAATACATTTCAGATACGTGTTTTTTCACTTTGGCGCAGGCCAGCTTTGTTGATAGAGCTACTTTGCAGTTAAATGTGAATACAGCAATTTTGTAGTCACCACAGGTGAATTGAAAGGTGCCAAAAATACCTTTTAATATCCGTATACATTTCAGACAGGTGTTTTTTTCACTTTTGGTCAGTCAAGCTTTGTTGATAGATCTACTTTGCAGTTAAATTTGAATACAGCAATTTTGTAGTCACCACAGGTGAATTGATAGGTGCCAAAAAATACCTTTTATTATCCGAATACATTTCAGATACGTGTTTTTTCACTTTGGCGCAGTACAGCTTTGTTGATAGAGGCACCTCAGATTTTGAAAAAGGTGATTTCTGTGAGGTTAAGTAGTGTTAAAAAGGGCTCCAGGGCTGGACACAAATTGCACAATTTGAGGCTTAAAATTTTCTGGGGCTGGAGTCACTATGGGGTCGCATCATTTGATCTCCAGGGGTGTCTGTCCCTAATCACTGAAGAAGGATTTGGAGGAAAAATTAAACCATTGAATTGATTGCCTGAATCACTCTCAGAAGCCAGGAGGGCAAATGTCTTCTCAACGAAGAAGTGTTTTGGGAATGATTAGGACATTTTTATTACTTATGGGGTGTGCGGACGAATTAACACATCTACACGTGTAAAAAATACCTTTAAAAACTGCAGGGAGGGGTGTATGTTGTATGTTATCACACTTGAAAAAAAGCAAAATGATAATAATGTAAAACTATAAATAAAACTTCAGACAGGTTTAAGGGTCATTATGTGTAACAGGACAGGTATAGTCAATGTACAGTTCAAATAAAATGGTGGTTCAAAGACTCATTTTCCCGGCACTTTTTAATCTGGGGGTCAAACAGGTTTAGGGGTCATGCTGTGGCCCAGGACAGGTATAGTCTATGTCCAGTGAAACTAAAATGTGGTTGAAAGACTCCTTTTTCCGGCACTTTTTAATCTGGGGTCATGGAGGTTTCCGGCTCATGCTGTGGCTCAGGACAGAGATAGTCTGTGTCCAGTGAAACTTAAATGGTGGTTGAGACTTCTTTTTCCGGCACTTTTTAATCTGGGGGTCATGCAGGTTTGGGGCTTATGCTGTGGCCCAGGACAGGTATAGTCAATGTCCAGTGAAACTAAAATGGGGTTGAAAGACAACATTTTTCCGGCACTTTTTAATCTGGGGTCATGCAGGTTTGGGGCTCATGCTGTGGCTCAGGACAGGGATATTCTATGTCCAGTGAAACTTAAATGGTGGTTGAAAGACTTCTTTTTCCGGCACTTTTTAATCTGGGGGGTCATGCAGGTTTGGGGCTCATGCTGTGGCTCAGGACAGGGATAGTATATGTCCAGTGAAACTTAAATGGTGGTTGAAAGACTTCTTTTTCTGGCACTTTTTAATCTGGGGGTCATGCAGGTTTGGGGCTCATGCTGCGTTCCAGGACACGGGTAGTCAATGTCCAGTTCAAATGATGGTTCAAATAATACTGCCTTCTGGCACTTTTTAATTTGTGGGCGATGCAGGTTTAAGGGTCATGCTGTGGTACAAGACAGGGATAGTGAATGGTCTGTGTTTTTTTTTCTGTGGCTTTTATAACCTAAGTGTGTTGCCTAAGATGTAGCACGTATCCATTTGACTGTTGTGGATTTTAATTCCAGCTTCTCCAGCCCTGTTTGGGTGTAAAAATGAAGGTGTTGTTGCTCTCCCATAGACTTTAATGGTCATCGGCGATCATCTATCATCGACCATCGAATATCTTGTCGATGATGGCCGACTATCGACCATCGACCGATGTCGATAGCCAACGTAATCGCTCAACACTAGAGTTATACATACAGCCATAACATATTACAGCTTGTCCTGCACTATGATAAACCTTACTTTAAGGCTTCAGGTCCTTGTGACGCAGTATTTCAATGCATGAAAGCATTTCCATTTGTATTGACACACATGTATTATGATTGTCAGCATGTTAGAGACTGTAGAGGGCAGTGTGCCCAAGCAGACAGACACAGGTAAACTGATAACTAGCTGTCATATGGAGAAAATAAAAAACAAGCATTTAATCGTCAGTGAATATTACCCTTCATTGTGCTATTATACTATGATCCTTCAGTACTGACAAAACCAACAGTAACCTCTTAGTGACCATGTAACATACACTGGTTAGAATAATAGAGATCTGACAACCTACTTGCAATTATACACAGCGGGGAGATGCAGGCTCTCGGACAGTAATAAAACCAATTAGTGAGCAAAAACAAGATAGCATATTGCAAAATTAGAGATAAAAATAAACTGGCTCTTAGAAAAGCATGATTCCAAAATAAAATGTGCCCGATTTATTTTATATAAAAAAAAAACATGACCCCTAGTCTTCATACTTCTAGGGTGTGTGACCATATACATACTTACATACATACACCATACAAGTATATATGTATATATCTTTAAACTTTACTACTGTACATATCTTATCATGATGATGACTATGCACTTTTAAGAGAGTACTGGTGCCAGTCAGGAGGCCATCAGGTTATCTTCGGTAGAAGGTGGGAGTGGCTGGAAGCATTTAAGTTCCTGCTTTATTTTATTTGTCAGAGGGCACAGTTGGAAGTTGCTCAATTTTAGTTAGTGTACTTAGTGTTCAGTGGTTACTACTGTTGTAGCAAACAGGCGTCACCTGTACACCAACTGGCAGTGGAGCAGGAGCAGGCAGAGGCCAGTGACATTGGGCCTAAAGTTAGGAGTAATCATAGTATAGAGAAAGAGAAAAAGAGAGACAAGAGACAAACTGCAAAAAAAAAAAAAAAATAAATACGGAGGCTGCTAGCCTGAGACGTTAGTCAGTGGTCAAGTATTCCTAGGGAAACTGAGGTCCTAAGCCTCAACACTGGACTGGGAGGATTACTAGGTAGAGTTGGCAGGCCATTCCTGTCTGACTAAGAAAAAGTGTTGTAGAGGGGGGCTGAGGTGCGTGTGGGGAGTGTACAGAAGATGAGACCCTTCTTATGACAGTTACCCTGAAATGTATGTAACTGGATGTTCTGAAGACTAGTACCATGAGAAAACCTGCTATGTCTTTATGGTTCTTCTCCGTATACTACAATATGAAGGAGCATCCAACACTTTTTCTTGCTATAGTATACAGTAATAGTCTGTAGTTTCAGCATTAGTTTCATATGCCGTTTGATTGTCTTTATAGTGTTTTTTCTCCACCATCACACTGCTAATTCTAGCATACCACTGATAGCCCCAAGTCAGCGTCACACCCTGCACATGTATCATTAGTGTCTTTGCCATCTTCCATAGTCACTTTCAGTAGACAGCTGTTTAAAAGATACATTGCTACATTTCCTCTCATACTAAGAACCCTAGTTGATCCAAATTGCCAACCAAGAAGATTTGGTTGTGGATACAGTAATATTTTAGCAACCACTTTAACCGTTACCTACGGTACATTTAATACCAGCCTCATGTTGGATGGTGACATGTGCATTAACTTAATTGCCTTCTCCCTGTCATTGAGTAAATAAATAACCATGCCAAAAAGAACATAGTTATAGGAAACATACATTGGACAGCTTTACAGTGTTACTACCATTATTTACTGTACAGTGCCTGAATTGCAGTGCCATGGTAAAAAGTAAATACCATCACACAATGACCAATAGTTCCATACCTAAAGTAAGATAATAACAGTGCTATGCAATCAATATTAAGATTTGTGGTGGCCACAAGCTAAGGGTGCAAGGCCACCTAAGATACCCTATTTGTGACTGAACAGGATGTATTTTCTAGAAATTAAACTTTCCATTACATGCAGCTTTACTGGCTGCCAAAATTCAAAAGGGGTTGTCCACCTCCTATTTTTTGATGGCCAGTACAGAGCAGGGGGCTATAAGCTAATAAAACAATACTCACATCTAAACTGCTGCTCATTCCAGCTATGCATCTAAGGGGGTGTTCACACGGCGTATTTGTGGGGTATACTTTGGGTCGTAATTGCGCTGCTAACGCGCCCGAAGTCCTCCCCACAAATACGGTAAAATCATTGAGTGCTATGATTTGACAGTTTATTCCATGGCGCATACATGTCTTTCCGGAACTTCTATGCTTGGAACAGTGAAGCTGAATCGGGGCTGGGCCACAGTTGTACAGGTACGTGCCGCTGTACACCGTGTAAAGACGGCCTAAAGGTCTTCTGTTTTCTTCTGGTTTTGGGTCAATGGAACATCTCCAGGGTTTCAGTGATTGGCTGCATCAGTCATGTGACATTGCACAATGTCACCGTTTGGAGCTTTGAATCCCAAATAGTGACCTTGGGCAGTGTCGTGTGACCATTGCAGCCAATATCAGGCTGCAAGGGTGATGTTCCATTTGGTCAAAACCAGAAGACACCAGAGGACCAGTGGAGAGAACTGGCACTAACCCAGGCACATCCCTGGAACAAGAGACAGTTCAGAGGGGAGTATTGTTTTTTATTTTTTCATCCAGCATCAGCTCCATATTGCCCATTAAAAAGGGAAAGTGGAAAATCTCTTTAATTGGGTTGATTTTGAAAACCCTTCACTGTCCTCTATTAGGCCAAAGTTACTGTCTAAGATTCAGCATAACAATAAAGAAAAATTATTAGGAGAAAATACTACAACTATCAACTGCATTGCACAATAAAAATATAACTGAGCAGTGGTGCCATCTAGGATAACACATATGTGTTGGCCAACACATATAATTTGTTAATTATTCACATTTAATGCGTGTTTTTAAATTACAGTTGATGTGAAAGAATTGTAGCATAAGTATAAAAACAGTAGTAATATTTATGCTGTATTTTCAGTGCTGTATTTTAGACTGAGTGAGACCAGTCTAAATCAAACAACTGATAAACATGAACAAGAATAAAGGGTCAGAATACTTAAGAACATGTGATAGTTCAGTTTTTCTTGTTTAATAAATTTGCAAAAATATCTACATATCTGTTTTTTCCTTTCATGATGGGGTGCAGACTGTACATTAATGAGCAAAAAAATGATCTTTTTTATCTTACCAAATGGCTGCAATGAAACAAAGAGTGAAAAATGTAAAGGGGGCTGAATATCCATTGTAGACCCTTAAAGGAACCAACACAAGCCCTCACCTAAAAATACATGGTTTTCGCCCCAATAACGGCGTCCCTGTCAGGAACCTCACTCGATAGAAAAAAACTCTATAAATCCCTAAGGTCCCGTCCCAACGTGTTTCGATCAACACCAGTAACAAAAAATATCAAGAAAGCGTATGAATCAACAAACAAGCATGCAACCTTTAAATCATGTAATGGACAAAAATATTGGTGTAAAGAGATCACAGGTTCAAACAATGCCTAGCATAGAACATGTATAGGGATGCTAATGTATTTATATCCACATACAACCTATGATTAATATAGAAAAGACAAATGCCTGTGTCCAAATATCTTAGGTTCAAGCAAAGAATGACTCGTCAACCCTGTCCTGTAAACAGCCACCATTAAAACAGACCGTCACATTATTAACATAAATATTCTAATGGCCTGGACAATACCTGAGTAAACAACATCAGAGGTCTCAAATGATATATCGCTGAAAAGATATAATAGGTCTTACCTTTTTGAAGGTATATCTAGCAAAAAGGGGGTAAGGATATCTAAGTGGTGCTACAGCTTCAGATATTAGGGATAAATATATCTTAAAAAGAAGCAGTTTGATGGTATACAATTAATTTATTACACAACCACTGTTTATATTAATAAAACATTTTTATAAGTAATTCGCTTTAAACATTAAAAACACAAGGGAGAATACCATACTGAAGGCATATCAGAGATATATCTCTCTAGATGGGACAAGCAGGGGCTACAAGTTAAATGAAAACTAACAAGTACTTTAAACAATAAGTTAACTAAAATATGTGGTTAGAAAGTGTCCAATACGCATATGGTCAGTACTTACCACAAATAGGACAGAGCAGACAGCGGCCTGATGCGGCCGCTACAGCAATGGCTGGGTGCTCAATTGAGAGAGGCCCGGAACACACTGCCAGAGCTGTATCAGGACACACACGTGCGTCCAGCAACTGACGTCATCTTAAGGTGTCACGGGATATCCGAGAAGCACAGCGTTTCCCTAGCAACCTTCTGATGTACTCAGAATACCATTGCTTATATGGAATGAGAACATTTCTAACCAAGTACACGCTCCACACAATTACAGCAGAACGCCAGTGATTATAAGAGAAACGACATTTAAATGGCAAAAGCACACAAACGATGTGAGCTTGGTACCTGTTAAGGGGCAAACCCAAGTTTTATTGAGGCAACAACTTAGAAACCATGGCCATATTAGAACAAAAGATAATAAATGACAAGACAAAAGTCGAATTACAAATTGGGTAATAGGGAGAGAGAGCAATACAGGAGACAAAAAACACTTGGGGACATAATTCAATCCCAAAGAGAGAAGTACAAAATCATGACAGTGGTTAAATAAAACAGCAGAAGTCAAGCTGTTCATTTAAACCCTGTGGAGTCTGTGTTTTCAGGGTAAATATCCAAAAGCATTCTTTTTGGAGCAATTGTTTGTTAATATTTCCTCTAATAGATGGGATCAAACAAATCGATATCCTGCCACTTGAAACATACTGAATTACCTCCGTTATTCGAATAAACATGGAGGGCAACAGAAGTGTCCATTTGATGGCAGATGTCGCCAAGATGCGGTGTGTCGAAATTGTCGGATCGTTTTTTTCCGACATATTTTATGCTGCATGCACTCATCATTAAATAAACTACATGTGTAGATCTACAGTTAATGAACTGTCATATCACAAACTCTTTGTTGTCCATTCCTGTGAACACTGTGCTTTTTTCGAGAGAAATACATGCGACACATATAACTTATTTAAATGAACCCTTTGGTCTTGAAAACCATGTTTCAGTTTTTGGTGACATGAACGGGCTGTGCCAGATATCTGGTGTCTCTTCAGCCCCATATCAGACCCCGTTCATACATTTTTATTTATGTTCTAGCCGGGGCACACTAGATGAGTAGTGAAGCTACATATTTATAGCTTCGCTATGGCATTTCTAGGCGCATTACAGCTGGAACAGGAATACCACTTTTAAAGATGTATACCAGAGGAGCAAGAACTGTTGTGCAAATGCTAGAATGCCCCTGATTTATGACCTGCTCTAGAGCAGGTTGATAAATCAGGTGCCTAATATGCCATGAAATTTGTTTGTGATTTGAGGAACACATGATTTCTTGCCTTCCTTCCGCTGAGCACCTAGAACTACTTTTCAGTTGTGCGACCGCAACCACTTTAATCCTCGTCTCAAGCCAGCTGACCTCTTGCAACCTTTGCCCATTCCGGAACAACCATAGTTCCATATCGCTATGGACTTCATTGGCAATACCATCATTTGGGTGGTTACTGACTGCTTTTTTAAGATGTCACACTTTGTTCCTCTGGATGACCTACCCTTTGTTCCTCAACTTGCCGTCCACTTCTTTATATATATATATATATAATATATTATTATATATATATATATATTATAAAAATAAAATATATAATTGCCTGCATGGTCTTCCTCTGCATGGTCTTCCTCTGTCTGTCCCGGACCAATGGGTCCAGTTTGTGTCTAAGTTCTGGCGTGCCCTGTGTAATCTTCTGCAAGTCAAGTTGGTTTTTTCCTCCACTTACTATCTTCAGACTAATGGGCAAGTTGAAAGGATGAATCAGGTCCTAAGGAATTATTGGCATCATTTTGTTTCTTGCTGTTAAGACAATTGGGCTGATCTCCTCCCCTTGGCAGAGTTTTCCTACAACCATCTGGATTCTGACTCTGCCGAAGCATCGCCATTCAACATTGTCTACGGCAACATCCTCGTCTTCCCCTACCTCTACCTGCCTTGTCTGATGTTCCTGTTGTGGATGCCCAAATCCTTGACATCACTTTGATCTGGAAAGAGACCTGACGGTCTTTACATCTAGCCGTCTTGCGTGCTAAGTCCCAGATGGAGAAGAAGCGAAGACCTCCTCCAATCATCAATCTTGGTGATAAAAACTGGCTCTAAGCAAGATACATCTGTCTTAAGAACCCCAGCCTCAAGCTTGGTCCACGGTTCCTAAGACTATCCGACATCTCAATCCAGTGGCCTGTAACTCTGTCTGCATCCTTCAATGTGCATCCCAAACTCCTTCCATGTCTTCTCCCAAAATATCATAGCTCCATCTCCTGAAGTCATCGCTAGTGACATATTTGAGGTAAAAGAGATCCTTGCTGAAAAGACTGTCAGGGGGAAGCAGTACTACGTTATAGACTGGAAGGGGTCCAGGCCATGGGAAAGCTCCTGGGAACGTGATCTAATCTTGTTTCTCCTGAAACTGTTTGAGATTTTGGCAAAAGGGGAGACCTAGTTTCAGTGATCTGCCAGCGGTTTCCCCTTTTACTCACCTGCCTCCCCTCCCCTGGGTTTTTTCCCC
>JAODAL010014620.1:0-37500 GCA_025379985.1 Phyllomedusa bahiana
TCCAAAACTTCCGGGCTTCCCATTGCCCAGCGAATTTCATTTCAACTAACCCCATGACCTAAAAGGGCTCTCCTGACCTCCCCTATACATCTCTGCCCTTTTTTTCCAAATATCTCCCCTCACCACTCCCGCCTCTCACGGCCCTTCTCCTCTGCTCTCCCTTATCAGCCCACACAACCGTCTCCAAAACTTCCCCGTGCTTCCCCCACACTCTGGAACTCATGCCCCAAACATCAGACTTCCTCCACTTTACCAGCTTCAAAAGCAACCTGAAAATCCATTCTTCAGGCTTGCCTAAAACCCTCAAAACTTGTCATACTTCCTCCATGACATGTCTGCCCCCCCCTCCTGTCTCTTTCCCCCCTCCTTGTAATTGTAACCCTCGTGGGTAGGGTCCCTCTTCCTCTGTCTCCAATTTTCATTACCCTTATCACTGTACTCGTTTGACTTATTAATGTATGAACCCCCTCGAATGTAAAAACGCCCGGGAATCAATGGCGCTTTAAAATAAAAAATAAAATAATAATAATGAATGTACACAAACCCGGCACGTTTAAGGAGGTGAGAGGCGACCAAGGGGGTTAGTCAGACATTCGAACCTTTACTCGTGTGGTCTACTGTGCCAACCTGCCAAAAATCACCAGACACAGGCATCTTCGACTTGCATGAGCCAGGGAGCATCTACGCTGGACGAGGGAGCAGTGGTCTTCAGTTCTGTTCAGTGATGAAAGTCGATTCACTCTGAGCAGAAATAATGGCTGCCAGCGATGCTGGAGACGTCAAGGAGAGCACTATGCATCACTCAGATCAGGTGCCCTTGCCAGTCGTCTAGCACTCGGACCACACTGATGTAACAGTTACAAATGGTCTGATGTGACACTTGGTTGCCCCTCACCTCCCTTAAATGTGCCTGGAGTTGTGCGGCATTCATTATCCGGGTCCACAGGGCATTGGTTACAATGAGCCGCGGTCATCAGTGTGTGATGGAGCCAAAGGACGTCCACTTCTTTGCCTTTCTGTGACTCTTTCAGTATCTCTATTGCAACCTGCTGATGACACCCTGTGACACTAAGCTCAGTGGCCACGTCCGTCTGAAAGCATCCTGCTTAAATCCTTGCAATGCCGAGGTACTGTTGATCAATTGTAAGATGTTGTCTTGGTCGCATGATGTCCAAATGTGAACAGCATGATGAGGAGGACTGTTTAAATCCTAATTCAAATTAATCCCCTAAAGTTTGGGCAATTCAGGGATCAAACACCTGTTATGAATGCTGCCGTTAAACTGCTTGTTAGAGATCAGCAAGTTGCGCAAAAAGTACTGAAACTTTGAACATGTGCATTCTAAAGTTGAGATGCTCTCATTTAGTGCATAAAAAAAAAAACAAGACATTTTATGTTCACCCTGAAATTTCAACTGAAACCCAATATCCCTAATGTTTTATGCGTAGTGTATTTATCTGTCTTTCTAATATTTTTACCTGTACCAGCTAATTAAATACTATTGAAGGGAGAGCAAGTCCACTTCTTTGTGGCATTAACCCAAATAACAGTGGCCTCTTTCAGCAGGATAATGTCCTAGTAAGGCTATTTTTGACACGGCTTAATTGGGGCCCGCATTCGCCGAAATTTTTTTAGAGGCGTACTGCGCTCTAATACGAGTGAAATGCGCCCCAGTCATTACGGTAATCCACATTTCTCACAGAGAACTATGGATTACGCCTCCTCTCCCCGGGCGTACAATACGACGTGCGGGGAGATAAATGACATGTCATTTATTCACGGCGCTAACGCGCCGCGAGTAGTGTGTGTCTACGGGGCCGGCGAGCCGCCGACCCTCCCCCCCGCACCACAGAAGTATGCACCAATCGCCGCAAGCTCTTGAACACCCGATTTTAATTGCGGGGCCGTACTGTACACCCTGAAATTACTGTGTGAACTTAGCCTAACACTGCAAAAATCTTTTGAGTGATTTGTGGAACAAGAGTTCAAGATGGTGAGTTGGCCAACCAAAATCTATTCTGATTGAGCATCTGTAGGATGTGCTGGAAAACAAGTCCAATCCATGGAGGTTGCACCTCACAACTTATAGGATTTAAACAGGATCTTGTTGCTAATGTTCCCCCTCCCCCCCTTTACAAAGAACCTTACTGAAAGAAAAAGATCTATACTAGGAATTAGCTCTTAGTACATGTATAGATCCATAATCAGGGAAAGAGAACTGATATATAATATGTGTATATTTACAACTTAAAATATCAAAATAGTCAAAATAGTAGTGCTGTGTTCTACAGATGTGGAAGCTAACCGTAATCCTAAAGTATATCCACTGATAAATTATAACAATACTTGTATGTAAGTTTAGAAAATACTACTATGATTGTTAGTAGCGAAACATATTTATATAAATTAAGCAATTATTACTAACAATGTACCAAGATGGTATGACTTCACTTTAGTAGAGTAACGTCACTTTTTTGGACGCGCCAGACTACGAGACCCCACCACTGTTGAGTAACCATCGGTATGCTGCTAATGTTTTAAAGGGGTTTTGACAGGACGTGCCTTATCTGCTAAGAAGGAAATGTAAACAAGCCATGGCTGAGCTAGAAGAGAGGAGAAGAACACAGCCCAAACAACAGGAGCCATGCATAAGGGATCATGTGAAATGTTCACTCAAATAATCAAAACTACAACTATGGATTCTGTATACAAATGACAACACCTTTTCTCCACACAGCTTGAAAGCTTACTTCATGTTCATCTGTCAACAGATAAAGCAGGGACCTACTCGGATAATCACACTACAACTAGTGGATTCTGTATACAAAAGACAACATATTTCTACCCGGTGCCTTGAAAGCTTCTTCAGCTCCCTCTCATCAGATAAGAAGCTTTCTCTGCACAAGCCCGGCCAGCAGCTCTTGTCAGGTTGTATCTAATGGAAGCTTTTAAGTAACTAAGGGCAGGTAAGGCAGCCTGTAGCTCTCTCAGGCTGCAATTTTTGCAATCACATATATTTAGAAAAGTGATTTTGGAGGATCCCATGTCAACATTACATCGTGGAAAAACCCCTTTAAGGTCCTGGTAGGTTATCACAGGTATCTGGAGCCAACTGCATCCCACAGCTGCTGGAAGGTTCATGAGGAGGATCCATACAGCCAACACCACCATCAAGGTGGCCCCACATATGCTCAATTGGGTTCAAGTTTAGGAAATAATGGAGTCAAAATAGTATTTGGAAGCCTTGGTCATGCTCTTCCAACCAGATATTTCATGTTGTGCGACATGTCACATTGTCTTGCTAGAAGATCCCATCCACCCCAGGGAAGACAATAAATACCCATTCTGGAGGATCCCACGTCAACATTACATCGTGGTAAAACCCCTTGAAAGCCAGACACCACTGGACAGCTGGTGAGGTGTGGTGAACTCCATGCTTCCATGGTGCTGGACACTGTGTGTATATAGCTATTTGTGTTCTCCGTTTTTACCTATTACTTCACATTCTGTAGACTGGGACCGGTGGCCATCATCCTCTCTGAGTCACTGTTGTTGAGAAGTGCTGGTTAGCAGTAGGTGCCACTAGCTCTACATTGCTACAGCCACCACGGATCTTTGCAGGCTCATGGATATCCAGCTATGTTGCCCACTCTCTGCTGTGTATGTTGTAAGAAATAGCTTGGATGTATCCAGTTTACTGGTTAGAAAACACTGGTGGTATTTTTTCAGCATCTAAAGCAATCTCTGATGGAGAATTATTTTGGACATGTTGTCTGAAGTTTCCCCTTAGGTAAAAGGCAACCCTCAAATAATGGACTGTGCTGAATATTACACGTGTATAAAGACTTTATCATCTTGCTTTGGGTTTAGCTTGCTGACATGGTGAACTGCTAATTTATAGCTTGTTAAAAATCCTCCCTGGAGTGAAAGTGCCCCCACAAAATGTTCTCCTATCTCAGGGTCAAGTGCACGTGACTCCTGACTTAGTCATCTATCTATTTGTAGATGCAGCTCTGCAGTCTCTCCACAGTGTAATCCATACTAGTCCTGCAGAGAAAGCTCGTTACAGGAATCCAGCAGACTGCAGTGTCCTTGCTGTGGCACCTAGCGATGGAATATGAAAATGCTTACTTGCAGCTACTTCTGGAGTTTCTGCAGGGGATGATTGATTCCTTGCATTGAGCAGTGCAGGCCAGGCCTAGCACATTGTGCAGGGTGTTGAGAGCAGCGACAGCTGCCGGCTGGATCAGGCCAGGGAGAGGGGGTTTGGGAATATGACAAATGTGGAGCCAGGTGTCCTGATTCTTGGGGAATGCATTTAAACGCTCCATTTCCAGAACTCTTAGCATCGGAAGCTTTTCACTGCTGAAGGAATGTTTCCTGCCAGTGATATCACGGTTACCAGAAATAATCATTAACCTTTCATTACTAAAATGGAAAGATAATGAATTCCGGAATCATTTAGGGAAAAAACCCTTCACAACAACAGAGTTGAGGGAGGTTGGCTGCGCTACAGTCATGCTATTATCTGGGATAACGTGATTAGGACAAGATGCACTTTTCACTGTGTTCTCGTAGGGTCAGGAGATTAACTTACTGAACATCCCCTGGTATGTGGGCTTCAGTCCATCTACACCAAGAGCGCTCCAAACTAAAATTCATTTGGTTGGAGACGACATTAGACAGCAGCTTTCAAGTTTATTCGGGGGGAAAGGGTATATAGTGAAGAATCACAGAAAAGTGGGACATTATTTACTCAGAAAACAACCACAGGGCCATACTATCGGCTCAATGGCTGGACTATAGACTGGAGCCAGTAGGAGGCAACACAAGCCCCTATGCTACTTGGGAAAGGTATAACAGATGCAAATAACTAATGAGCAGAAACTCACACACCCATCAACTAGGGGAACAAGTGAATGGTAAAAAACTACACAAGTACCAGTTCACACCAGTATGCAAAAAAGCCACAGATAATACATGTGGAGACTGCAGAAATGCAAAAATACCAATAAAACACCCACTCGCACACCTTCTATGTATGAGGGGCGTGGCTGCTAGTATTATAATGGTATATAGATAAGGCAATACAAAGGGTGCCATTTATACAGATACATGTGGTCCACCATGCTGGCTTACAACCTATGACACCTCTACTATTCGATTGGGCGGGCTGCCCAGCACTTTTTAGGTGTCCAATACAAAATACTGACACCCTCTGCTCCCCAGTATTTGGGGCAAAAAATACATACTGGAAAAATATCAAATATGAGGCATTAGTTGATGCACTATATTTCACAGGCTTGCAAACCACGTCAAGGTTCCTCATATCTTGTGAGTTCCTACACTAACCATTTACAGAAAAATCACAGAAACATTATTTACTCAAAAAACTGCAGGGTCATACTTACAGCTCAATAGCTGCACTATAGACTGAACCCAGTAGGAGGCAACACAAACTCCTATGCTAAATACTGGGGAGCAGAGGGTGACAGTATTTTGTGTTGGGCACCTGAAATGTGAAGGGCAGCTCGCCCAATCGAATAGTAGTGGCGTAATAGGCTGTAAGCATGGTGCACCAGATGTATCTGTATAAATGGCACCCTTCTGTATCTCCTTATCTATATGCAATTGTAATACAAGCAACCAACCCTCTCATACATAGAAGGCGTGTGAGTGGTTGTTTTATTGGTATTTTTGCATTTCTGCAGTCTCCCCGTGTATTATCTGTGGCTTTTTTGTGAACTGGTAATTATTGAATGTGCAGTTTTTATCATTCAGTTGTTCCCCTAGTTAAGAAGTGTGTGAGCTTCTGCTCATTAGTTATCTGCACCTTTCCCAAGTAGCATAAGGGCTTGTGTTGCCTCCTATGGGGTTCAGTCTATGGTCCAGCCATTGAACTGTATGGTCCTGCGGTTGTTTAAAGGGTGTATATTGTACATCTCAACAAAATTGCTTGACCAATACTGAGTATAGAGAAAAGTCTAGGGAAATTTTTTGAAGACAAGTGAAGGGACACATCACAGATCAGCATGCTACGCTTATGTATGGAGTATGTATCACCATAATATTGAGTGCGTGCCCCAAGATAGAAAAATCTTCTCTCCATGCACATGGCCATATTATGGACCGCAATATGGCTGCCATGTTCACACGTGGCAGATATCTACCAGTAATTTGTGTGGTTGACAGTCGGCTCTACTAATGTGAATACGGTTGTTTCAGCTGCAACAAGATGGTATTTTGACTAAGTGGAGCAGGCAGCAAATCTGCTACTTCTCAATGTGCTCCGTGATGAGTCTCCACTGTACCTGATGCGCCTCCAGTTTCTGAGTGCCTTACAGGAGAACCCTCAAGTACTGTTTCCAGGGGAGAGTAAGGGGTCCCCAATAAAAGGCTAGCTACCGACAAGTGTATAAACCTCAAGCCTAATATATCTTATTTAAGGTGCTGTGAGTTCTGTCAGTGACGTAGTAATTCTGAGTAGTAAGCCCTTATATGTGTTGAAGTAGAAAAGAAAATTATCAATTATCTCTATTTATTACCACCTTTTATTACTGAGGAGAATCACATTGGTGAATTGGTAACTTTTATAAAATAGAAGCCCACAGGGAAAAAAAAAACAAGCCATGGTGACAGAGTGCTGTAAATTAGCAGGATCTGGCAGCTGCAATCCTTGGCATGCAGAGGCTCTGCTGGTGGCAAGGTAGGTATGCGGAGGGAAGGGGGCTAGATTCTTAGTTGTGTAGTAATCTATACATAAGGACTGATGCTTTTCACTCGAGTTGAGGGATAAAGCATAAGGTCATATAATGGTCTTTTTTTGTATGTTTAGCATGTACAGTTTACAATGACGAGCTGAAGAAAATATGGTAGGTATAAGCCCTCATGCACACAAGGGTTGTACAGCTAAGTTTCGTACTGAGCTGTAGTAGGGCTTTCTTCGAGGTGCATGGGCCCCTCACTTGTACTTCCATGAGCCTCCAATTTCATACATAAGCATTTGGAGTGTTTTCTGTAAAATAAAGTTTTAGCGTGTTCCCTTATAAAGCTGGATCCAAAATGGCCGCCACGATCAATACCCATGTTGAAAAGTTTTCCGCCTCCCGTATACTAATGTTACACAAACAAGAAGTTGATATCACCAACCATTCCCATTTTATTAAGGTGTATCCATATAAATGGCCCACCTGGTATTTTGGCATATGCCTGGCCATTAAAGTCTGGCCACATTGGGGTGTATGCTAGAACAATTTTCAGCTGACCATGTCCCATATGCATAGGGTGAATTGAGCCTAAGTGTATGGTAACAAAGAATAATAATAGTACTCCAACCGTATACTGTGTTATATTCCTGTGTACACGTCTTTTTTTTTTTTTTCTATGATTTTTGTAATAATTTTGAAGGAAGTAACTGAAGTAAAGGCACATATATAAGGGTGGTGGATTTATTAACCACTTTGCACCAGTTGTATGCGAGTATCTAAAGAGGACCCGTGACATCTCCTAGGTTGCACATTTGGCTCAAAGAGGACCTGTGACCTTTATTGACTTGTCTGTTTTAATAAAAAAAAAATTGTGTTCCCCATGCAATAACAATTCTGGAGCATCTTTTCTTAATCGGTGCTGTGCTGTTTCTCAGTTGTTGTTCCTAGAAATGTTTTACTGAATTTGTCAGATGGGTGTTACCATTTCAGTTTTGAAAGGGCGAGTCCCTGCACACAGTGACTTTGTCAGCACTGATTGCACCATGTCATGCTGCATTTGGATTTATTTCATGTGGGAGATACTCTACTTAGGCCTGGTTCACACGGCTTATTGCCGAAGTAATTGCTGGCAGCCGTGGGGCGGGGCGGGGGGCC
Source organism: Phyllomedusa bahiana (assembly GCA_025379985.1). NCBI lineage: Eukaryota > Metazoa > Chordata > Amphibia > Anura > Hylidae > Phyllomedusa > Phyllomedusa bahiana. Next base: position 7,863 of record JAODAL010014620.1, read on the forward strand.
GGCACCTCGCCGATACCCATAGACACTCATTATTCACAGCGCGTACACGCCGTAAATAATGTGCATGTCACTTTCTCCCCGCCCGGCGGATTCGCTGAGCGGATAGGAGAGACAGAATCCATAGTTCTCTATGAGAACTGTGGATTACCGTAATGACCGGGATGGATTACAGTCGTATTGCAGCGCAAATACGGCGCGCAGTACGGCTCCAATCCGTCCCAGAATAAGCCGTGTGAACGAGGCCTTAGGCTATGTTCACACGGGTTAACTGCGGGGTGTAATTACGGGGGCGGGAGCGTGGGAGGGAGCCGGCACCTCGCCGGCCCATAGACAATCACTGCTAGCGGCGCGTATACGCCGCTAGAAAGTGACATGTGAATTATCTCCCCCCGCGGCGTATTCGCCGAGCAGAGAGAGGAAAAGTAATCCATAGTTCTCTATGAGAACTGTGGATTACCGTAATGAATGGGCCGTATTCAGCCCGTAATTTGTGCACTTCGGCGCGTAATTACGGACCGAAATCCGGCCCATTTTAAGCCGTGTGAACATGGCCTTAGGGTTCTCCATATACACTTTCGCTAAATACCATGACTTTGGATCCTCTGAGGAACCCCTGAGTATTGACAGACGGGAGAAACGCGTCGGGACGCATGGTATATGCTCCGGTTATCGTAGGAACATATTATGAGCAGCTAAGTATATATATTTTTAAATGAGATCTATTTGTGCATCACCTCTTTGTATTGCCTATATCTTGTTTAGGAATAGGATTTTTTAGGGTTAGAGGGTTAGCCTACACTTGATGGGGCTGTCCCGTCTGGGACGATTACTCCGTCTTTGAGGTAGGGATACTTGTAGGGATATATTAGGATTTATATCTATGTTTGCCCTATTGTCTGTGTTTATCGATCATTTTAGAAGTACTGATAATTATGTTTATACCATTGTGTACTGGTGACTTGTTGAGGGATGCATTGGTGATTATAGGTGTTATAGATGCCGTGTTTCTGTGAGATTTAAATAGTGTTAGAGTTTTTAGTGATTAGGATTAAAAGTTACCGTATATTTTATGATTAAGGCCTTTTTTTGTTTAGTTTCTGTCAATTGTTTTTGTTGGGCTAGTTCTAACCTCTCTTAAAAAGTGGGATCTGTGATTTTTTTTTTTACCATGTTATACTGGACAGGCACACACCCACAACTGGTAACACCCAGCTAATTGATTGGTAATGAATTTCTAGGCAGAATACCAAGGGACATAACATACAGAGCTGATGGAAGATGCTTTCTAATCCATGGGGAAGACAAGTATTTACTAACACAGACATATCTAGGATGACCACAGATCTGTGTATGTGTGTTTAAAATCATAAAACATGGTACAAAAATGAATTGCAATGTCAACACATTTGAGGCTTATTTGCATCATTCGTTGTGTTTTTCTATAATTGCAAGTGTACACCACTGAAGCAGATTTCTGCTGCAAATCCGCAGTAAATCTATAGCAAAATCTGTTACAGCTCCTTCATATGCCTGGTACAATAAATGGCTGTAGATTAGGGACGTTCACATAACGGTTAAAATGCACTTGGATTCTACCGGCGAAAACTGAAAATGCGTCAGACAACACAACACAATTAGGTGGGTTTTTTTTGTTTTTTCTTTTACACTAAGCACATGCTTATTGGATGTGGATTTAGTGTTGTTTCTTGAATTTGGATTCCCATTGAATTTGGATTCCCATTGAATTTGGAGTCCCATTCATGCTTATGTGGTTTTGGACATGGATCAGTGTTTAAAAACCACTTGCAATACTTGTATAAATGTTATGGGCCCGTATTGCATGACCTTTTTAGCCATCCCCATTAACATAAATAAATCCATGCATTTGCCGTGTGGAATACGACCAAAGAATAAGCATGTTCAGTGTTTTTTTTGTTTGTTTTTTAAACTGCCTGTCTGTTTTGAACTACAACATGGATTTTCCATTGAGGTAATTGGGAATCTTTTTTTTTTTTTTTTCTCCCAGTTTTAAATTGGGACTTCAAAGTCAGACTCCGATTAGAAATCCTCGACCTGTGGAAAGAGTCTTAGGGTATGTTCACACCGCTAAACTGCGGGGCGTACAGTACGCCCTGCAATTATGCCGGGTGTTCGGGAGCTCGCGCTGATCGTGGCGCACTCCCGCGGGAGGAGGGGGGGGGGGGGCACCAGCCCATAGACTGTCATTACTCGTGGACCGTAAGTGCCAAGAATAAATTACATGTCACTTATCTCCCCCCCCGTGCTGTATTGTACGCCCGGGGAGAGGAGGCGTAATCCATAGTTGTCTATGAGAACTGTGGATTACTGTAATGATTGGGGCGCATTTCGCCCATATTAGAGTGCAGTACGGTCTCAATACGTGGCAAAATGCGTCCCAAGATAAGCTGTGTGAACTTACCCTTAGGGACAAATCCACAATAAATCTATGGGTAGGTTCACACAGTGTTTGTTAAATACGTATTTGGCTATGTTTTACATACCAAAGAAAGGACCCCAATACATATTTAACAATTTTCAAGTGTGATTACATTGATTTCAATGTAAAATACATAGCATCTTTCAGACCGTGCATATTTTACATATGTTTTTGCATTGTGTTAAACAGATGCGTTCAAATTGACTTTGAATTCTTGATCTGTTAACGCATTGAGAAGGCAATAGAAACTATAGGAATAGTCCAGAAATGATATCCAAATACATACCACGCTTTGTGATACGTTTTTGGATGCATTTGATGCAATGAGTCCAATAAAAAAAAAACGTATCCAAGATGCTGTTTGCACATACCTTTAGACCAAAACAAGTTGTGCTAATGAAGCGTTCCCTTTTTGCAAAACATGGCTGTATGACCGCTTTGTACAGTATCCAAGTTGCATGGAGCCATATAATGATGCACAGAGGTGTGTGGAGCTCTACTGTGCTTCCATGTGTCTACGGTCTCCTACGCAGCATGCTTGATTGCATGGTTTATTTAGGTGCAATGCTTCTGCCACAGAATATTTTCATGATATGGCAGCACATGAAGTGCCCATGGCCTTATTAGTATGGAGTTCCTGAGACCCCATGCTTGCCTATATCCACCAGACTTACTCTAATGTGGGTTATTTTACATCCATTTTGTGTACTTTTTGGACAGGCAGTATTTTTCCCCCAAAATTTTTCCACATATGCCGCTCTTTTGTTTCCAGGTGCTTTTCTACTTTATAAATATGAAGCAATTTAACTACAGTCACTCCTCAAAAACCATGAGGTCAAAATTTGGTGATCCTAACAAGTGATTTACTTCAACATGCTAAGCTGGTTTAATCAGCTAATTATGGGTTAATTAGAGGAGGCTTGTAAAATGGTGTATGCAGCCCCCCTCAAAGACAGAGGCTATGGAGTGCCATAAACTAAGGCTAGGCTGTTGTTGACCGGTGTAATTATATACATCATGTCGCTATAGAAGGATAGGTGTGGAATGTAGCATGCCGCTTCCAGATTACTACTAGTACTTGTTATATGGGCCGCTGCTCTGTAGGGTATGACATCTCCCCTCATGGCTGACGCATGGTTTCCTGCAAATCCATGTTTTTTTAATATGATGGCAGGAATGGAATGTACCCAGCAGTAGGACCCTTGTATGGACACTTAATAGCGCATATGATCCTAATCTGACCCTAATTTATCCCAGTGTGATTGCAGGAGTAACAAGGAAGGACGCTTCCTGAAGACACACATGGTTTTAATTATCTATTAAAATAATACCCATAAACACAGAGCGGCTCCTAATATGTTCATGTAGATGTCGTGTCGCGGTTTCTCCGTCCTGGAAAGTAAAAGTATAAATCATACGAGTAAGAGACGCTCTTTATGCGAGTCCTGTTTCATCTTCCGTCGGGTTATTGATATTCCAAACACCTGAACCTGTAACTTTCCAGGAACACCATTAACTTCGGCATATTTGAGATTGACCTGTTGACGGTAATGGAGTCTGACATGTTGTGTGAGACCATAATGTTTCCAATGTATGTTACACACCACTCACCTCTAAGAGACACAAGATACTTTGTATCGGTGGTGTCACTAGTTTCTTATACACTAAAAAGCGGCACGCTGTTAAAACATGGTCACTTAAAGGGATTTATCAGAAATACTCATGAATGACTTACTCTGTAATGTGGTTTACAATCCGTTGTAGATTTTGGGCGAATGAATGGTATTCATTCTAGAAACTAAACCGCAGTGTAGAACAGATGGGCAAGACTGTGAGTTAGTTGGTGCTTTTGATTTTAAAATAGTCCTGAGGGCACGAGGTTAAAGGGGTTTTATCGTTACAAAGATCATGTCTCAGATTAGGGACAGTAAAAATAAGCACTTTTGTAATTGGGTTGCATTACCTCTGTCACTTGGTTTAGCAGATATGAGCTTCTCTGTAAATCTGCATTCTGTTTCTGCTGTTTCTCTGATGCTGGTCAAAATGCCCCCTGGTCGATTTTCTAGACACGCCCCCTGCACTGTCATTGGCTGACTGACATTTCATTCAGTCTGTTGGGATACGCCCCTAGAAAGGAAACGCCCCGGTCACACCTCCTGCGCTGTGATTGGCTGCCTGCACACTCTGTGTTTACTCCCCTCTGAGCTGTTTAAATTGATAGTGAAACCAAGGTCTGCTGTCTCTATTATATATCTCCCAGCTCTATGGTGATGATCTGGGCAATGACTGCCTGTTTAAAGGGCTTTTGCCAAGAGGTTGTTTCACCTCCTCACAGGTCCAGTCCTTAAGCTGCTACTTTGAAAAAAAGGCGTTCTATTCCTCAGATCGAATGCAAGCCCCGCCTCCTTATGATGTCATCGTCTGTAGTGTATAACATAAGGATTCAACAATGTGTCTGCATAAGCTGCTTGTTTAGTGCAGTGCTTAGGTGATCACCTTTGCAAGAGAGAGGTTGGGAGTTCAAGCCCATCAGTAGTTTTCTTTTTTTTTTTTTTCTTTTATAAATTGTACACATATGTAAAGATATGAAAATATATGTGTAGACATCTATAATTTTATTTATACACACACAAAGCTCCCCTATATAGTGTCCCATTGTCACAGTAGTCACACCAAGCACTTCCAACATACGTGATACAATGCATATACTCTGTGGGATGAGACATGATATAGGAGAGCTATGTATGTGTATATATATATCATTATAGAGATTGACATTTATATTTTAGTTCTCTATACATATGTGGAGAATTTAGGAGGGGGGGGGGGTGAATACCCTGTGAGGGACTAGAACTCCAAACCCCTTCATTGTAAAGCTAAAACTCTACCGCTGCACCAACAGCCCAAGTTAGTAACAGGCTGAGCAGGGTCTTTTCTAAAAGCTGAGTGCTTCTCCCTCCATTGTTTTCACTCTTATGTTACTGACAGTAAGCAGAGATCTTTACTTGAAGCTGACATTTGTCCTTGTAGTTGAGTAAAGGTCTCTGCCTGTTGTCAGTACAATTTGGGTGAAGACCACTAGAAGTTAAAGCTGCTGGCTTTCAATGTCATTTGTGTGTAAACTAAGCCATATGACAGGTGCTTGCTGGAGTTTGGAGCCTCAAGGCTGCAGAAATAAGCAGGCAGGAGGCTACAGAGCTGTTATATCCAGACAACCCTCTGCATCCCCTGCTTCAAACAAAATGATGATGTCACAGTTCTTCAGTGAGGGGAGACACGCCTCCTGGGAGGAGAGACACGCCTGCTGAGAGGAGAGACACGCCTGCTGAGAGGAGAGACACGCCTGCTGAGAGGAGAGACACGCCTGCTGAGAGGAGAGACACGCCCATGGATTTCAAACTCAATCTGAGAAAATTAGCAGAACAGCACGAGCAGCTCAAACGATAAATTCCCTTTAACATGGACCTTTTTTTTCCCTAAGTTTTTCTAGGAATATCAGTTGCTAGTTTAATCTAGGACAGGTCACTAGTAGGTGACTGGCTGATGTCAGGACCCTCACTGATCAGCAAAATAAAGGGTATTACCGATTATGCTTTACTATTTTAATTTGGACATAGCAGTATATGTGTCCATGGAGCTGTGCCTGATTTTGAAGCTCCGCTCCCATCATGGGATCAGTAGTTAATGGCCGGTCTTAGAGATATGACTGCCTATACCCAGTGTCCTGCCCAAGACCTTATTCTGATATACATATAGTTTGTAAGGGCAAAAAAAGACAGATGTCCATCCAATTCAGCCTATTGTCCTACAGTGTTGATCCAAAAGGGAAAGGAAAAAACTTTTCCCGGGGTGAAGCCAATTATCCTCATTCTGGAAAAAAAAATTTTTCCGGGTTCAAATTTGGGAATCGGAAAAATCCCGGATCAGCGACCCTTCTTAGAATCCTGGTCATAGAACTTTTTTACATTTTATTGAAATGAACCCGACCCTTCTCTAGAACCCGGGGCACTGAATTGTTTATTATTTCATCAGGAAATGTATCCAGCCCCTTTCTCCAGAATCCCCGGGCACTTAAAATTTTTTTATTTTTACATCAGAAATGTACCAGACCCTTTTCCCCGAATCCCGGTCCTATAACTTGTTATATTATTTCATCAGAAATGATCCAGACCTTTTCCCCCAATTGGGCATATAAACTTTCTAATTTTTTTAAAATCTAGAAATGTATCCCGACCTTCTCCCGAATCCCTGGTCACTATAACTTGTATATTATTACATCTAAAATGTACCCGACCCTTTTCCGAATCCTGGTCACCCATAATTGCTATATTTTACATTGAAAAGTTTCAGACCCCTTTTCCAGAATCCGGTCACTTTTAAAATTGCTTATTTTTACATTAGAAATGTATCCAGACCCCTTCTCCGAATCCTGGCCTATAACTTGCTAATTATTAATCTAGAAATGGATCCGACCCTTCTCCAGAATCCCCGGGCACTATAATTGTTAATTATTACATCTGAAAAGTATCCAGACCCTTTCCAAATCCTGGTCACATAATTGCTTATTATTAATCTAGAAATGATCCCGACCCCTTTTCCGAAACCGGTCCTATAACTTGTTTATTATTTCATTAGAAATGTATCCAGACCCTTCTCCGAATCCTGGTACTATAACTTGTTATTTATTACATCGAAATGTTCCCGACCCTTCTCCAGAATCCTGGTCCCCTAAACTTGCTATATTATTACATCTAGAAATGTAACCAGACCCTTCTCCAGAAACCTGGTCACTATAAATTCTATTTTTCATTAGAAAGTATCCGACCTTCTCCAGAATCCGGGCCTAAACTTGCTATATTATTACATTGAAATGTATCCGACCCTTCTCCAGAAATTTGGGCACTATAACTTGTTTTTATTATTACATCAAAAAAGCTCCGACCCCCTTTTCCAGAATCCGGTCAAATAACTTGTTTACTATTAAAATCTGAAATGTATCCCGACCCTTTTCCGAATCCTGTCATATAACTTGCTAATTTTTTTACATCTGAAATGTATCCAGACCCTTCTCCAAATCCTGGTCACTATAATTGAAATTTATTACATCTAGAAATGTATCCAGACCCTTCTCCAGAATCCTGGTCACTATAACTTGTTATATTATTGCATCCAGACCCTTTTTCAATCCTATTAGTGAATTCACCATGACAAGTTCCTCTGGCAGAGAGTTCCACAGTCTCACTGCTCTTACAGTAAAGAATCCCTTTCTATGTTTATGTAGACACCTTCTTTCCTCTTGGCATAGAGGACACCTCCTTCTTCTGGATGCAGTGCTGGGTATAAATAGATCCTTGGAGAGATCTCTATATTGACCTTTAATATATTTATACATATTTATTATGTCCCTGAAGCCGTCTTTTCTCTAAACTAAATAACCCTAACCTTGCTAATCTTTCTGGGTATTGTAGTCCACCCAGTCCTTTTATTATTCTTGTTGCCGCCTTTGAAACTGTTCCAAGCTCCACAATGTCTTTCCTGTGCACTGGTGCCCATAACTGTCCACAATATTCCATGTGTGGTCTAACCAGTGACTTGTATAATGGGAGAATAATGTTCTCATCATGTGCCTCTTTGCCCCTTCTAATGCACCCCATGATCCTATTTGCTTTGGCAGCTGCTGTCTGACACTGGCTTCTACAATTAAGTTTACTGTCCACCCGGATTCCCCAAATCCTTCTCCATGTCAAATTTTACCCAGGTTTTTCCAAATTTAACATGTAATCATGTAATGGATTTTTCCTCCCCATGTGCATAACCTTGCATTTATCTGTGTTAAACCTCATCTGCCTCATCTCTGTCCAGGCCTCCAACCTATCCAGAACCCTTTGTAATAAAACATTATCCTCCTTGTGTTGATACATATTACCATATACTAGTGATTCCAGCATTTGCTCTGCTGTGTTCCCAGACAGCAAATTTCCCATTATTCCCACACAAGCTGTAATGGATTATAGGACGAATCTTATAAATGCAATATATTACATATGTTGTATTATTAAAATGTTGGATATCTTCACATAAACTAGGTCATGTTCACCCACCCCTATCTGATTCCGATATGTATTGCTGGGGCAGAAATTGCAGGCTGAGTCTTAGATTTCTGTCATGGATCTGCAGCAGATTTGGAAAAGAATTGGTCCCATTGTCATTTATGTCTGCAGCAACAAAGATCCATGCAAGAAATTCCTGTTGTATGTAAGCAGGGCTGCAGAAGCTCTATTCAAAAGCATTGGATATGGATTGTCATTGGATTTTACACCAATCGTGGTGCAGAAGCGTGTCAAATTTGGCACATGTGAACATAACCTAAAATTGGTGCAGTGAATCTAGCCGCTGCAAATATCAGACAGTAAAACCGAAGGACAGGTTCAGTTCAGGACACAATATATGTGTTCTCGAAATGAGTTTCTATAAAGATAGATTGTACGGAAACAATTGTTATTAAGTTGAGGTTTAGAACAATAAAATACCTAAATTGTATGTGGTCTGCGCTAGTAAAGAACGGTTTTAGTCTTTTCCATACGGGAAATTCCTCTCATTGCACCGAGGTCCTGGTGAGACGCTGTATGCACATAATTTTAGGGTTTTATGCAGACTCTATAAGGATTTTACACTTCCACCATTAGTAGTAAAATTATGAGTGCAAAATATAAGAACAAAGAAAAAAAATCTTGTACAAATCCCTAAGCAGCTAAATATAGTGATTTTTTTTCTTTAGAGTATTCAAAGGAATGAATTTCCTACTCGCCATAGATCTGACGACCCCTACAAAGCATAAACACTTGTCTGCTGTGTCAGTAAAAGGAGGTGTGCGCGTTCATTGGTTTTAGTAATACATTTTGGATTTGATTTGGCCTGAACCGAATTGACCCTCATTTTGCTAGAATTTATCAGCACATCCGACAACCAATCAGTGACCTGCAGTCAGGATGGCGAAACTGTATACATTATTCATCTTGGTTATGGGCCAGGTCCTACTGGCCTCATTAAAGGGGTTGTCTCACTACATTGATTCATCTTACCTCAGTCCTGTTTTCTTGGTTTCATTTTGAATTCAGGGGCATGTTTACTGGCTTCTACTAGGCTGCAGTAGAAGCCAGGTGTGTAGCTATAGCAACCAGTGCTGACAGCCTATCAGGAGAGATTCAACAGGTCTGTAGCTATAGCGACCTGAGGAGCTGATGCAGCCCATACAAGAGGGGATATCTAGGAATAAGTAGGACACATATTGCAAAGTGACTTGTTTTTGCAAGATCTTTAACATAAAAAGCAGCAATCCTTGCAGTGAGACAACTCCTTTAAGCACTCCTGCCCACAACTAAGATGAATAAACATAGTAATAAGCAGGACTACTGATGTGTACTATATATAATGTCCTTATTTACCATTTATTTAAATTGTATTCTTTAATCTAAATACTAAAGAAGATTGTGTCGGCTCTGCGGACATATAAGTTTAATTATAAAATACCAATTTTGGAGCATTTCTTTTTTCTTCACAACCCTACACTATCCAGTTCCTCTGTAAGCCTATGTTCACATCTGCAGTGGAGCCTCCATCACAGAGCTGGCACCAGATCCGTTTGATGACAGATACCAATGGCGCAGACCCCATTGATTGGTTTCATCGGTTTTCTGTCATGGTGTCTGTTGTTTTAGCTGAAAAAAATAGCTCTGTTTGCTGTGATCTATTTTCCAGGATCTGGGTCAAAAGCTCTGACTGGAGCAAACTTTCCTCTTTAATCGAAGCGGTCTCCCTCCATAGGCAGAGTACTCTCAAGTCAGTGCTCAGGGTCCTTTCACACAGTGTCCGATACATCCTATATCCATGTACAGTGTATATCCACTACCGGAATAAAAAAGCCCATTGCATCCTACAAAAGACATGAAGGGGACTAGCACAAAACACCTTGTTGACAGGTAAAGTGTGGATGTAGTGGTGTGAACTAATCGGGCGTCAAGTTATGACTGGTCCTGCAGTTATATTGCACATGTAACAGGAACCTGTCAGGTGATTTTTGCTTCTCTGAGAGGATTTCATAGAGGAAGAGAGGATGAGCTCTGTGATATATCACAGAGAAAATCTTAAAAGTGACACTACAACCACTTCTTACCCCACACACCAGCATTGTTTCACAGCACACACTGAGGCAGGCACAGCTGTCAATCACTACATGTGTATGGGATAAACAGGACTTCCACTTCTTTTTACTCAGAAATCCTGCTTCAAATCCCATATATCACAGAGTTCAGCTTCTCTCCCTCTGTCACGTCCTGCTCTCAGATAGTAGTAACCAGCACTGCTGATACAGGTAGTCCTCGGGTTACGACGGTCTCGACTTACGTCGTTTCGTGTTTACGACGCTTTGTACGACGGCCGCATTCCGACGGCCGCGATTTTCCGTCGTAAGTCGAACTACATGCAACTACGTGCAGCGGCGGAAGAATAGAGTCCAGTACAGTATTGTACACTGTACCCGGTTACACGAGTCTCCTGCACGCCATAACACCCTTCATTATGGCTCCCAAAAAGTAAGCCAGGGCCATCTGATACCAGGCTTTAAAAAAAAGGAAGGCCAAACACCCTGGGAGGGTTTAAAGTAAATAAACATTAAAGGGGATCAGATTTAAAGGGGGAAACACCAACAGAAAATTGGGAGGTAAATTTGGACTTAGTCGGGGAAGACTTTCCTACGATTATCAAGAAAAAAGAGCGTTAACCTTTGAAAAATGGGGAAAGGTCTGCCCCCATGAAAACGACCCTAATAAAAAAAGAAAACGTAGTGGGCTTATTCATGAGATGGAAAGATTATTGGTGCCTTTTTGGGTGGAAAAACCCAAAAACAAAAGCCGGGGAAACCCGTGACCTTAAAGGTTTTTCGGAGAAAGGTAGGCCCACTGTTTTAGGGTTGAAAAAGAGAAGAGGGGGAAGCAAATGAAAGTGAAGATTTTTTGGTGGTTTGGGGGTTTGGTTTTTGAGGTTTTTAAAGGGTCGTGCCAAATTTTTTAAAAATTAAAGTGCAAGGGGGAGGCTGCTAGTGCTGTTTAGAAAGCCCGCAAAATGAATTTCCCAAAAACATTGGCCCGAGATAAATGGGGGGGGGGGTTACTGTGCTCAAAAGTTTCCCAAAGGGAAAAAAAACCGGCTTGTTTTGGAAAGTTTGGCCTTTAACCCTACTTACAAACGCCCCAAGGGGGAGAAGTCAGCACCCCGGTTTATAAAGTCGGCAAGGGGGAGACTGACTTTCTTCTTTGGGGGCAATAGGCTGGCGACTACAAAAAACTGAAACCCCCTGTTGGGGTATCAGGCTGAGAAAACCCAGGGCACCAAGGGCATTTTAAAAGGGGCAACTACCAGTTAATTTTGGAAATCTAAAAGGAAGGCATTGGTGACAATTTCGTGTTTTGACTTTTTCCCCCAAACCCTTTTTTGCCAAGGGGTGGAGGGGGGTATTGTACCTCCCAAGGGTATCCCCCCTAAAAGGGGGTTTGGAAAAATTTTGGACCAAAGCCCCTGGACACCCCTGCCCCTCCTGATGACTTTAAAAACCCCAATTCAAGGGGGTTTACCTTCCCCTAATACCCCCGCCCTTATAAACACCTATGGACCAAAGGGGTCATTTGTACTTTTTAGGCCTAATAACCCCCGAAGGGTCTTTTGGTTTTTGCTTTAAACAGCAACCAAAAAGAATAAGGACTTGACCTAAAAGACTTTTGGGAAAAAATACAAAAATTCTTGATTTCTGGAATAAAAATTGCCCATTCCTTGGGTTCGGTAACGAAGAAAATGGGAAAGGTGTTTGGAAAAAAATAGTGCCCCCTTTTTTGGGGAAAAAAAAGGCACGAGGGGCCAAGAGTCAGTTAATAGTGTTAAAGTAAAGGTTTTTTATTGAGCAAAAATTTAATCGGAGGTGGAGGAAGGGTGATACACAAGCCCACTGGCATCCCCATGGAGAGGGGGTTATTTTAATGTGGGCCTTTTTTTCAACTGGAAAAACGATGATAGGGGAAGATACACCAACCCCAAACCCAAAAGATTTACAAGGGCTTGGCAGCAGGGTTTTAACCCGGATAGAGGGAGGGTTTTTTCCCAAGGGGTTTTAGGCTGAATCCCCCAAAATTTTTTGGGGGTACACCCAGGGGTTTCCAGGGGGGGTTAAAGGGTTCCCTTAGCGTTTCAAGGAGATCTTGGAGGAGAAGAAGATGGTCTCCTTCCAAACTAACCTGCAGCAGTACTTCAAGAAGGTAGAGAGGCCTGCAACAGATCTGTACCTGTATCCTCTACCTCAGCTGCCCCTCTTGACTCACCTGCCCCAGTATCTCCAGCACCATCTGCAGCTTCCTTCCAATATGCCTGTTCTCTCTTTGGAATTGTTACAGTATCTTGGTTTATTACACTGTTTATTACTGTTACAGCACTTCATTTCATTATTATACAGTACGTACTGTATTGCACAAATTTTACTATGTGTTTATTGATAATTATGGAGGGTACTATGTAAGGTGTTTGATAGGCTACGTGTTTGCATAATGTTATATGCAAATATGTTAACTTATTAGATGTTTATTATGGTATAGTACTGTATGAACGTATGTTCCGACTTACGTCGAAATTTGGTTTACGACGCCGCGTAAGAACTGAGCACTGTGTATTCAGTAGTCAGAGACCATGATCTAGTCTTCACCTTCTCTCTGGAGAGTCCAGCAGCTGCAGATCCTGCAGAGACCTTAATCCATAGTTCTCTATGAGAACTGTGGATTACTGTAATTATTGAGCGCAGTACGCCGCGAAATACGGGCCGAAATACGTCCCAATTTCACCCGTGTGAACATAGCCTTAGACACCCATAGATCTAGTGAAGCCTCATGTCAAAAGACATTGTGTGCTCTGCAAGTAGATAACTATGTAAAATTACAACGCTGCAAATTTTTACAATAGCTTTCCACTTGCTTGTTGTGGCAGTGATTTTAACATGGCTTGTATATAGCTTCACGTCATTGTATTGGTTTCTGCAAAAATAATGCCTATTGGCTCTGTGAGTAGTGATTGTACAAGCTCAGGCTGTGTGCTTGTTACAGGCAGAATAGTCTTGCATATAAAGCTGTATGTGCGGGTCATTCAGCATCATATGGTTGATCGCAGCAGATGGAGTTCCTGCTGAAGCCGGATAACAGCATCTGCCCCATTACACATTGGCTGAAGCTTCAGTCTCTACAACCTGATGCAATGAAAAATTCTGAATACAAGTATCAAACTTCTAGTCTACTTGTTGATGAATGGTCTGTGACTAATGCTGACTTCCCACCAGTACCATTATTGCCAGCGCTATCATGGTGTACACATTTAAAGGGATTTCTTCTCAAGACAACCACTTACTGTGTATAAATGTCATGTGGGCACTGTAATATAATGCTGCGTATTACTACATCTTCCCTGCAGTGGAAATGTGCAGATTCCTCATTGCGGTTTGTAAGGCATGTGATCATTAATGCAGAATTTACAAAGACACAGGGAATGTAAGTCTATGCAGTAGTCCTGTTCCTGCTGGGCGCTGCATGTGACTTACCACATACAGGATCTCTACAGCCCTTACTGGACTACACTGTTTGAGAAATAATGTTATCTCGATATGTGAATGAAGCCCTGTATGGGGGGGGAGGCAAAGTGTAACAGGCACATCCTACATCATATTGCTTTATTACCATTAGATAATACAGCCCTGGAGAAGAATGTAATGAACAGGGACACAAGGGGCTGAGCATGACTTGCGCCTCATTCACATTTCCTTATTTGGGTCTGTATTTGTAGGCCAAAGCAGTGCAACCACAACACAGAAAAGGTTTGTACATTTCCTATGTCTTGGGGCTACTTGTAGCTTGGGCTTTTAAATACTGATCTTAAATACACAGGTATGAGTGAGGTTGGAGGATACCAGTAGAATAAGGGTAAGTTCACACCGCTGATTTTTCAGCGTCCAGATCCACTTCAAATACTCGTCTGGAGAACGGCTCATATGCAGCAGTTTTCTGACGAGGTTGTGAGGAGGTTTTTTTTTCCCACGTGGTTTTCAGCACTGCTTTCTTTCTAAAACAGCCATACACATGACTTACTAGGACAGTCAAAAACCATGCACTATACTTTTGGATGAGGTTTTGAAGATCTCCATTTATTCTTGTGGGCATTTTAATAATAGAAATGCCTCAAAATTTTACGCCACTTAATTTTCAAGGTGCCCATCGGAAACGTTTGACGTGTGAACATCCCCTATATATACAAGGCGGTTGATATGTTGCAGTATCGCGGTTGCGTTTCACGTGCATTATGCTGCAGTTATAAAATGTTGTAGATCTCTTCTTTTTTCAACTATTTAGCTATTTGCAGTTATTGTCATTTATTGTATGAGGATCTACAAGACCGTTCCTTAGGGTATGTTCACACGGCGTCTTGGGTCTGTGTGAACATGTTTTTGTGATGCGTGTCTGGGTTCGTCTGAACGGACCCAGACACACATCTAACAATCAGCAGTATGTTTAACACTGCCGGCAATGAGAAACACGCAGCGGCGTTCACATGAGTGATTGCCGCTGCGTGTTTGCATCACGTCTGTCCGATCCGTTTTTTGGATGCGCTCCAAGAAATGACATGTCACTGCTGGCCGGTGTATGCGTAGCAGGAATAATTAAAGTGATTGGGGCTGCCCCTCCCCCCCGCGCGCTTTGGAAGAACGCGCGTTCTAAACACACAGCGACAGGTATGCGCTGCAAGACGCCGTGTGAACATAGCCTAAGGGTCTGCACACAAGATGGAAATGCAGCAGATTGTTTGCCCTAGTAAATCTGCAAGAAAATCCTGTGGAATGAACAAATTTGTACCTACAGAAATTGGGTTTTTAATACATTGCGGCAAATTTATGAAAACTGTGTAGTAGTAAGACTGTCTGTCACCCATAGCAACCGATCGGGAAATCAGCTTTTATTTTTCCCAAAGTAGTTTAAACAATAAAAGCCGAGCTCTGATTGGTTGCTCTAGGCGACCAAGACAGTTTCACAACTAGGCAGTTTTTATAAAGGAGGCTCAATGGGGGAGATTTATCAATAGTGTCTGACTCTTAAGGTATGTTCACACGCCGTCTGTGCGCGGGGTGCAAGAGCCTTTTTTAGAAAAAACACTCGGATCAGCGTTACAGCCCCAATATTCTATATATTTTGTGGCTTATTTTCCTGTATGTGCAGGTTACTCAGGGTCATATTTAGAAGCTGACATTTTTCTGTTCAATTCAGAGGTGCGATTGCTGTTTTTTTATTGGTCTAATTTTTTTAGAAGTATTTTGATGTGTAAAATGCATGTTTCTAAACACCAAGGTACTGGTCATAAAAATGCACCCAGTGTGTCCCCATGTGCAAAGCACACTGGCACATGGTCTTTAAAGAAACCTGTCATATAGGTTTTTGCCCCCTTGCTGAGGCAGCAAAAAACTAGTGACAAAACCTCTGTTCCAGCGCTGTGCCCCGCGCTGTGCCCCTTATTCTGGAAGATGCTGGAGTTTTAGAGTATTTAATGCTCAAATCTGCAGGTTTCAGCCTGAAAAGTCATGAAAAGAGTCATTTATCAACCCGCCCCCTAAGGATAGCCCCACCACCTGACAATCGATAAACCTATTACTTGAATAGGGGGCCAACACCTGTCCCTGAATAAGATTTGGGGTAAATGCTCTAAAACTGCAGCATCTTACAGAATAAGGGCACAGCGCTGGAAACAGCAAACTCTGACACTAGCTTGTGCTGCCCTCAAAAGGAGGCAAATCACCTATTTTGACGGTTTCTTTAAAGCATGCCCAATATTCTTAAAAGTGAGGTCAAATGCGATTTCAAAAATGAGCACTAATTACATGTGTATTCAGTTTGACGTATGAATGCACATTTTTCCTCTAACATACGCATGTATTTTTCAGTATTCTTTTTGATGCCGTGTGCATCTTACGGTGTAAAATTTCGACAGGATATCGACAAGAGCGAATCGGCACCAAAGTGTGTGGATTATGAAAGTCAATAGTTTTATAATCCACAATAAGACATTGCTTGTAGATCGTGGCTTTACTGGTAAAGTATATTGAAAAAAAAATCTAAAACATATCTGCAAGTGCAAACTTTATGCAACTGTAATCCACAGCATCTTTCACTTGTGAACTGACCCTCACACTGACCAGCGGGTACTAGGTGCTGCTTTCCTTGCACTCTGTATACTCATATATGTATCAGCAGTTCCTGCCATACACCATTTACAGTCATCAGCAATTCACTTTCAGCATCTCTGAGGTGGACATATGAAACGCAGGTGAAGCAATATAACCACAGGAGTATTAACACATCATAATTCCAATTCCTGTTTGGGATGCCCCTGTCCAAGCATGATGGCATCAACACAGTATTAAAGCATCTGAGGTGTTTTACTGGTGGTCCCATGTTTTCTTTTTTTCCCCGTCTCCTGCCAGAAGTGCATCTGTTTTAGGTTTCTTGGTGCTACCCCAGAAAGAACCGTCCACATTGTAAGTCTGTTTGTTCTATGAAGCAATGGTAATGACTCACCCCCCTCCCAGCTCCGCTGCCCCAAGATGTTAAGAATCAAAGCATAACAGTAGTCTAATGGGCTTTTAATCAGTTGTATGTATCGGATGCTTCCCCAGAAGCTGATTGTAGATAGAGCAATATGGTTTAGGTTTAGATCCCCCAGTAGGAGCGGCTTGTGCCTCGCATACATCTGGATGGCCCCGGTAACATGAATTAGCATTGCATTGATATATTTAGTAGCTAAAACAATGTTCTCCTTTGTTCTAGGTATCTAAACCATGTACGGGCCGCTTCCCCACAGGATCTTGCCGGAGGCTATACTTCCTCTCTTGCGTGCCACAGGGCGCTGCAGGACGCCTTCAGTGGGCTGTTCTGGCTGCCACAATAGCTCACATGCTGCCGTCTGGACAGAAGGGAGCGCTGGCCCCGGACCAGCATCTAACACAAGCGAATCTGGTAAAATTACTGCCATCTGCACCCTACCTAGGCTGCTGTGCACTTTAATAAAGACAGCTGTGTTTCAGGGGGAAGGTTTCTGGATTTTTTTTTTTTCTTTTGCTCTTACGGCACAGCCCAGAGCAACTGAAACAACAAGTCCCGTCTGATGGAAGCCATGAATAATTCCATTTATTTCAGGGGATTTCTCTTAAGAAGTTGTAAATTTTCTGTTTATTTTTAAATAAAGCCAAGTTTTATTAGTTTTGTGGTTTTCCGTTTTGTATGAGGTTTTTTCTTTTTATATTTAAGTAAATATTGATGGGGAATTAGTCACCGAATGTGTAGCTGTGCATAAACATAAAGGGGGTGCACGTATGAAAAGGAGTTTTTTGGGCTGTCAAAATGGTGCAGATTTTACCTTCGATGTGTATATTCCTGTACTTTATCCAAAGAAAATAAGCAAGGTGCTATCCAAAATTGGGTAAACATGGCTGCTTTCTTCCAAAAACAGTGTCGCACCTGTTGCGTGTGGTATTTCAGCTAAGCCCCATTCACTTTGATTGTATCTGAGCCGCGATACCAGACCCAACGCATAGGCCGATGTGGTGCTGTTGTAAAAGAAAGCAGCCATGTTTTTCTAGTCCACAATTTCTCAGACGTTGCAAATCGACAACTACAGGGATAAAGTGCGGGGAGGGTCACAGAGGATATTCATGTTACACCTCCTGTATGAAAAGGACTTTGAGGCTGGAAGCAACCAACAACAGGATGGTTAGATCATTATGTTCAATTTCTTTAAAGGGGAAGACTTTATCAGCACATCCGACAACCAATCAGTGACCTGCAGTCAGGATGGCGAAACTATATACATTATTCATCTTGGTTATGGGCCAGGTCCTATTGGCCTCATTAAAGGGGTTGTCTCACTACATTGATTCATCTCACCTCCGTCCTGTTTTCTTGGTTTCATTTTGAATTCAGGGGCGTGTTTACTGGCTTCTACTAGGCTGCCGTAGAAGCCAGGTCTGTCGCTATAGCAACCAGTGCTGGCAGCCTAGGAGGAGAGATCAAACAGGTCTGTCGCTATAGCAACCAGTGCTGACACATATTGCAAAGTGACTTGTTGTTACAAGATCTTTAACATAAAAAGCAATCCTTGTAGTGAGACAACCCCTTTAAAGACTATGATTAGTTACTATCGGCAACAAGACAGTTTTTTTTTTTGTTTTTTTTAATTAAATGGTTAGAGAAATGTACTAAAACACGCAGCGAAAGTGGAGAAATTCCTAATGGCAACCAACCATGTCATTTTTTTTTTTTAATTCCATGTACAGGCAGTCCCCGACTTAGGGCTTGTTCACACGGCGTTTTGGATCCTGTTTACGGATCCGTTTTTGACAGTTGAAAAACGCATCCGGAAAGCGGATCCGTAAAACGCAGCAGTTGTTACTTTATTTGGATCCGTTTTGAATGCTTTTTCACCTGCGTTTTACGCATCCGCTTTCCGGATGCGTTTTCAGAAAGAAAGAAAGAATGAATGAATCTCTCTCTCTCTCTAAATTTCCCGCAGCCCCGTCTCTCTAAATCTCCCGCAGCCCCGTCTCTCAATTCAAATCTCCCGCAGCCCCGTCTCTCAATTCAAATCTCACGCAGGCCCGTCTCTCAATTCAAATCTCGCGCACCTCAGCCCCTGCTCCCATTCAAATCTCCCGCACCTCAGCCCCGGCTCCCATTCAAATCTCCCGCACCTCAGCCCCGGCTCCCATTCAAATCTCGCGCACCTCACCCCGGCTCCATTCAAATCCCCCCGCACCGCAGCCCCGGCTCCCATTCAAAATCCTCTCGCACCGCAGCCCGTCTCTCAATTCAAATCTCCCGCAGGCCCCGTCTCTCAATTCAAATCTTGCGCACCTCAGCCCCTGCTCCCATTCAAATCCCCCGCACCTCAGCCCCGGCTCCCATTCAAATCTCCCGCACCTCAGCCCCGGCTCCCATTCAAATCTCCCGCATCTCAGCCCCGTCTCTCAATTCAAATCTCCCGCCCCCTCCACTGCCCAATGCTCCCACAGCCGCCGCTCACCTCCGATCCCCCTGCGCAGCCGCCGCTCCACCTGCGCTCCCGCTGCCGCCGCTCCACCTGTGCTGCCGCCGCTCCACCTGTGCTGCCGCCGCTCACCTGCGCTCCCGCCGCTCCACCTGCGCTGCCGCCGCACACCTCTCCAGCGATCCCCGTCCAGCCTCCCACTGCGCTTTTCGCATCCGCTTTCAGGATGCAAAGCGCAGCTGATACGTACCCGGAGTATGGAGCGCTTTTGGACAAGTGCCAAAAGCGGACTCCATTATATCCTATGGGCTTTCACTTGCGTAGAACGCAAGAAGAATTGACATTTTCAATTCTTAAAAGCGGATGCGAAAAGCGCAGTGCAGGAGAGCCCTCAAAAGCGCAATCGCTGATCTCCCCGTGGGAACAGCGATGCGCTTTTGCCATTCAACTCAATGTTTAATCACATGACAATTTGTTAATCCCTTTGCGGATCCGTAAAACGGATCCGCAAAACGGATCACAAAAACGCCGTGTGAACAAGCCCTTACACCGTTCTGACTTACATCTGTCCCTTTGTTACAAACGGAGGCTTATGGGGCGTGCTGGCACTTGCAGTTCCATAGCAAATAGCAGCTGTGGAATGACAAGTTCCAGCATGCCACAGCAGCACATGAGGTGAAATCTTAACAGGGGCACAGAGAGCAAAACATATGTAAAAACTCTTCCCTGCACTGTCCAAAACTATGAAAAAACCCTTTTGTGCTGGAGTTACATTTAATAAATATGCCTGTTCCGACTTATATACAAATTCAACTTAAGAACAAACCTACAGTCCCTATCCCAGTCATATCCTGGGGACTGCCTGTATAGATGTAGCAGAGCTTGACATGACAATTTACACATTATGATGCTGTCCTGTAGAAAGTTGTTTGAACGGCTTTTGCTGTCCCTGGAGATTAGATAGCATCATGAAATAAGGCAAATAATCTCTGCTACATCTGTATATATTATAAATCCAAAATATCCTATAGTATATAATACCACTGAGAAATGAAATATTTACCAAAATACAAGCTCCTATTGAAACATTCCTCAAAATATAACTTTTAATGATACTACCATAAAAAAACATTTGGTATTAAAAATTAAAACCCGGGGGGGGGTCCCCTACGTTCTAAGGAAGCTTTGGGTGTCCTTACAGGGGGTTTAGGTTTTTAATATGTGTACCCCCTGGGCATTTCCCTACACCTTCCATACTATGTTTTGCGTTTGAATTTTAATGCAATGTGTTTTTTTTTAGGGTATACCCTTTAAAGTTATAATTTAGAGGAATGTTTCAATAGCTTGACACTTAAAAAGCCACATAAAAATTTTTTGATTTCTGTTAATGGCCCTAAACAGAAAACTATTTTGGGGGATACCCACAGAAGCAATGGCCCAAATGACTTTAAAAAAATAAAAAGAACTGACCCTTACCGCAATGTTCCCCACCACCTTGCTCACCTAAGGGACACCATTCCAATGGGGGGTAAGCTGATAAATGAACAACCAATTGAGCAAAACCTTTTAACATGAGGTAGCGATGGGACTAGTAAACAACTGTGTTGTCTCTTTGGCTTAATCATTATTTTATTTAAAAGTAATATGAGCAATGAATAAAGTACCAGAGGCTTTTGGGCCTTTACATAGCTGGAAAACAAAAAAAACCTTACACCAAAAAGTTATACTTGAGTTTTAGGGTCCATGCTGCTACCGTCATCTGTCCGAGGACGTTTTGAGACAGGTTCACCTGTTAACAAATTCACACAAAATTATGTCTAAAGCTAGTGGGAAACTTTAAGCATGTGCAGAACAAACAGGTATAATGCAGTGGGAGTGAGCTCCTGGTATAGATACTTGTGAGATGATCTTATTGGTACAGTTTGATTCTGAATGATCACACATTTCTAGAAGTAAAGCGCTCTGTCTCAAGGGTTGAAAGACTCAAAATCAAAGCACTTTAGAAATGTCTTAGCATAAAACTGGGCAATAACAGCTCAATGCATCCCCAGGATCCGGACTCTGATCAGTAAAGGCTCATTCACTGCAAGATACCTGTTTGGAACGATCATTCCGACTGTTGCAAATATTGATAAATATGGCACCTAAAGGAGTTGTATGCACTGACCCAAAAGGGGGCACATAACCCCACAACATCATACTGCAAAGCCATGCATGCCATAATGTGTACAGTGCTTGTGTATAGCACCATATAACAGAAGTATTCAACTGTAGAGCACTTTTTTTTTTTTTAGTTTCACAATAAGAAAAATAGTCTCTTTCATGATGAGCCACATCGAGATAGACTGTGGATCCATGGACTTCTACAATTGCCATATTAGGGCTTCACAAGCTTGTACAGAGCCATGATATGGCCATGTGCATGAGCTATTCAGTGTTAGGCCATGTTCACACGGCTTAAAATGGGACGTATTTCAGCCCGTATTTCGCGCCGTACTGCGTGAATTTTCGGCGAAACGTCCCCGTCATTTTGGGAATCCACGTTCTCAGAGAACTAGGATTACGTCTCCTCTCCCCCGCTCGGGGCGAACCCCGACAGGCATTTTACTACGGCGATCGAGCCGCAAATGATAGTCTATGGGCCGGCGAGGTGCCGGCCCTCCGCCCCCGTCCCCCACACGTTGTAATTGCGGGGCATAATTATGCCCCGCAATTAAGCCATGTGAACATAGCCTAACTCTACTTTTATAGTGTATCCGTTCTGCCCCCCCGGTTCTACATGATGGCAATTTATTGCATTTTAAACCAGAATTGATGCAAATGTAGGCTGAGTGCTCAATGTGCTTACTACTCACCTACATTATGTGGTTGGCTTCCAAAAAGGACCTCAGCAGGTAACTCAAAGCTGATGCACATCATCTCCTTGTTAGGTGCCACCTTTCTTACAAGATGGATGGAGCAATTTGTCAGGGTGGTGCCTAACCTCTCCTCTGCCCGATCTTTTACTTCCTTCTCTGGGTTATCATCTTTGGAGAAGCCATAGCAGTGCACCGTGGGTAAAACGATTTCATTGGGGGCCCTGTTAGGAGATTTCTGAAGCATAAGGGAATTCCAGAGCCCTGCCGGGAAAAACATTACAATGGAAGCCGGTTTTTTCTTCTCTAAGAAGGACTTGATTATTTGGGGAGCCCCCCTTTTCCCCAGCCTTTTTAAAATGCCGCCCTCGAGTTGAAGGCCGGACCCTGTCCACTTTATTTAGTTTACAGTTATGTACGAGCCATTTGTAGGATTCTGGGTTTAGGTCATTGGCATAGACAATACAGGTTTTTTTAGCACAGGGAAAACGAATGGCCCCCCCTCCAGCAAAATCGCAAAAACCACATCCCCGCCCCTTTAAGAAAGCATATCGGTCAGTTTTGTCCCCCAGTCGGGTTCCTAGATTTAAAAAATCAAACTCATAAGTAAAGCCGTTTTCCTTTACCTGAAATGATAAGACGTTCTGAGCATCTGGACACAAGGCTCGCTCACTGCTGTAAGTAGATGAAGTAGTGAGCGCCGACTGTGCACAACTATATGGCCTCCGCCATGACTTCATGACCAGAGGTAAGTTAATCGCTGACAACACAGCCCTGTGTCTTATTAACAAATGCAGAATTTTACATAGTATATTGTCTGCTTCTCTTTCCCCTATGAAAAACTAAACCCAAGGGGGGATTGGGAAAAAACCAAAATGGCCTCATCGAACAGGGGGCTACCACGCACTTTGTGGG
This sequence comes from Phyllomedusa bahiana, assembly GCA_025379985.1. Taxonomy (NCBI): domain Eukaryota; kingdom Metazoa; phylum Chordata; class Amphibia; order Anura; family Hylidae; genus Phyllomedusa; species Phyllomedusa bahiana. The sequence continues at coordinate 31,200 of JAODAL010014620.1, forward strand.
AGGGGGACCCACAACCCCTTACCTGTTTAGTACCACCCCCAGCCCTCCAAAAAAGGGCTATGTGTGGTAGATATAATGGGTTGCATAAATGTGATTGCTGTGAGTGGTACCCTTACATGTTACCTACACAAAAAGGTAGCACACACAGTGGTTACATGTATGTAATCTTCTAGCAAGAGTCCTGTGTGGTAAATATAATGGGTTATATCATGTATTGGCTGTGTGTGTGTTATAAAGTATAGGTGACTAACAAAGCAATTACATGATGCAGCCATTTACATTTGCAATACACAGCCCGCACATAATGTAAGGGCCGTATATAACAACAATAAATCTCTCACCTGTAAATAAAGCCTAGACCTGGAAGAAATCTGCTGAGCCCCATTGCTGTAGCCAGTATGTGGGAAGCAGGGTCCCTTTTAGCCGCTGTTAGCTGTGCAGGGCTAACCCTTTAGATCACACTGCATGGGCGCGTCCAGATCTGCTTACAGGCCCCTGTACACAACGGCCTGGCTTTAGGTAGCATCAGGTCCTTGTGTGCTCGGCCAGGCAGGCTTGGTAGTCATTCCCACTTGAAGTGTGTAACTCCTGTATCACATACTTTATGTTCATTAAGCTGCTAAACACCTGGCAAGCTCAGTAAGTAATGCAATTAAAATGCACTAGGAAAGAAAGTGAACTAAGAAAGTATTATAAAGGGTATCCTACATAAATGCTCTGGAAGGTCAAAAATTTAGCAATCTTTCAAAATCAAGGTTATTAAAGATATTATGCTTAAAATACAGGACTCTTGCACCTCAACTTGCTCTCGTCTCCTTGGCTACCGACCACCACTGTGTGCTTTCAGTGGTGGCCAGTAATGCAGCATCTCCTCACATTTTAGCCCTAGTCATGCTACTCTTTGCTTCAGTACAGGCAAGTGGCAGTGCAATGACATCAGTGCACCACTTGCCTGTACATGCACATTGCAATACTCCTCTTTGAACACTTAACAGCACACAGTGGTGGTCGGTAACCCAGGAAACGAGCAGGCTGAAGGAGCAGAAAGCCCTGCATTAGGTAAAGCATACATTTCTTTAAATAACATGCATTTTGAAAAATGCTTACTTTAAAGTAACTGGCCCTTCCAGCCGCACTTGCTGTGATGGGAGTACCCCATTAGGGATTAATTTCTCCCAAATCCTCTGTCCCATGAGTGCTTTCCAGTGCTCCAGGTCAGCTTGTGGCTCACTACAATCGATTGCTTCAGAGCATGGGGAGGGTAGCACTTGTGACCTCATTCGGATATAATCCGAACTCACATAGAAATAAATGGTGAGGACAGAAGCTAGCTGCACCCTCCCCATTCTTTGAGACACTTGCTTCAAGCTGCAGTGCTGAAAAGTGCTACGAGAACATCCTTTTAACTTCTGGGATTTGGGAACCAGTAAAAATGTGTTCTACATTCATGTTTTCTACACCTATATGGTACCCTGTGTTTAATGGTCTCTTTTTCAGACACCCACAGCACTATAGGATTCTATGGCGTTGCAGGATTGGTTCTGTAGTACTACTGGGTGTCTGGTTACATCAGGAATATACGTTACAATGCTTTCAATCACATGCTAATATGTAATAGCAAAAACTGACTCAAATCCTGTCAAAGAAAAGCTTAAAGGGGTTGTCTCACTACATTGATTCATCTTACCTCAGTTCTGTTTTCTTGGTTTCACTTTGAATTCAGGGGTGTGTTTACTGGCTTCTACTAGGCTGCAGTAAAAAGCCAGGTCTGTAGCTATAGCAAACAGTGCTGGCAGCCTATCAGGAGAGATCAAACAGGTCTGTAGCTATAGTGACCTGAGGAGCTAATGCAGCCCATACAAGAGGGGATATCTAAGAATAGGTAGGAGACTGTTAATGAACATATATTGCAAAGTGACTTGTTTTTGCAAGATCTTTAACATAAAAAGCAATCCTTGTAGTGAGACAACCCCTTTAATTGGCTTTGTTCTGATCACGTGATCTAGCAGTGCTCCAAGCACATGCCACAATCCAGAAGGCTAGACTTTATTCACAATTACCAGCTAAGCACAAGTCACACGTAAGGTTTGTGTAACTGGATGGATGTGATTATAAGAGGTCACTCACCTTTGTCATCATATTTTCCTCTCCAGCCAACACCTCCATCTGGAAGTTTCTATATGTGGAGTCAATGATGTTGGTTTTATTGACAACAGACGTAAGCCCTGGATTCTTATCCAATATCACCTGCCCTGGTGGAGAGAGGAAAAAAAGCACATTCCAGTCACTGATCATAGATGTCTATTTTTTGTATCTCAGTATACACTACATGTGCTAACAGTCACTGTAAAGCAGGTATCCTCAAACTGCGGCCCTCCAGCTGTTGGGAAACTACAACTCCCATGATGCCCACTGTTATAGATTATATAAATGCATTATGGGAGTTGTAGTTTTCCAACAGTTGGAGGGCCACAGTTTGAGGATGCCTGCTGTAAAGGACATCCTTGCATTATCAGCAAGTTCAGCTCCCCCTTTCACCATCAGGCAGTGGCAGTAGTGACTTTCCCCACATACTCACTTAAACGTAAGATGCAGATCTGTGCTTTCTCTGTCCGGCAGGAGCAGTCTGATGAGCCGGACGCTTTAACGTTGATCTGAACTTTTAGGGTAGGCAGTTGTGTGTGAACATTAGGAGGAGTATGATTTCTAGTTATTATACAATATAACTTGTTTAGTTATGTTTCACCAGTTTCTCTTCTGCAGGTTTTATCTTATTTTCAGTTCTTCCTGAGCTAGTGGGTGGAGACTAGCTGCTATGTCGTCTCCCATACACTGTGCACATAGAATAGGAGACCCTGCTCCCCTACATCTCTGTAGCATGCCCTCAGCAGCAGCATGGAGGACATTACAGAGCAGTCCTGAGCAGTGTAGCTATGAATCCAGCATGGGGTGAGAGAGAACACTTACTAGAGGCTTGAGCAGCTTCTCTATTCATCTGTCTCTCACTGTGCAGCTCCCTTCTCCATCCTTTAGGCTGCGTTTACACGGTAAAGACGAAATACCGGTTGGGAAATGCCAACCAGTATTTGGTCTGTGTTTGGCACGCAGGGGGCGGCTTTTCTCCACTGTTTGCAGATTCAAGCCCTCCCCCTTCACACCCACAGCGAAAAGCGGGCGGAAGAATGAACATGTTCTAAGCTTTTTAGACCCCCGACGTTGTAAAAAACTGTCCAGCGGAAAACCGCTGCATGGATTTTCTATTAAGGTCAATGTAAAAGGTTGACAGTCTCTTTACAAACGCCTTTCAAATCTGAAAACCGTCTGTAAAACCAACAGGGAGGAAGACGGAGAAAACCAACCTGAAAAGTGGAGAATGAGGCATTTTTCTCTAATATGGCGTATTACATTTATGTTTGCTTGTACTAGTAACTGATGCATAGTTTATTGAAAGGTTACTGGCCATTTAAATATCTGCAGTGGGCAGTGCAATGCATTAACGGTATGAAGCAAAACCCGCGACCACCATGTTTTTATCCAACTCAGATAGATACACAGATCGATTGATAGAAAGTGGTCACCCAAGGCTTGTGTGGTGTTACCATAGCTCTACATCCCTCATTGAAATGATTTTAACCATCATCATCAACCTCACCTACCAATCAGGTTTTTTGTAGCAGCTGGGTCCCGGGGATTCATATGAAGCGAAATTCCCACGGGCTAAAGCGGGGAAATGACATCTTGTCCCTTTTGGGAAAAAAAACTTTTAAGATCTCGTGGCTTAAAAAAGCTCAAAGTAGCTGCGATCAACCCCAGACCAGGCCTAAAATCCAACTGCTTGAAACTCATGGTACGGCATACAAAAACAGTCCTGAATTGAATGAGCGGGTCCAGTACAACATTCTTGTTGGTGTCATCGTTTGGGTCATCAATTATTCTTTTCAGGTGTGGCCGGTGGAGGAGTTTGTGTTTCAGAGATTTCATGACTTTATTAATGATTTCTTTCCTTATCTTGAGAACAGGAACCTGTATGGTTTTTTTAAGGCTCCCGGGCTAAGTCACCACCCCCGCGAACACCGGGATTAGGAGAGAACAATCCAGTGTCCACAGGATTCTCCTTTACTTCGGTCATGGCTGAAGAACTTCTTAGTTTCTGGAATGTACTGAATGGGTATCGCCCACAAAACCACTGCTTGGACTGGTAAAGGAGCGACTTCTTGAAGGTAACGATGCCATTTGGAGTTTACAACTGGCCCGATAGTAGCCGTCTAATGAGCCTGGGAAAGAAAAGTTACAAAAGTTACACCTAATGCAAGCAATGGGGATGGGGCAGAGAACATGTATCACTTTCTATCACTGGTGGTCAGCCCAGCACAGTAGTGGAGCTGTTTGGGGGGGGGGGGGGGGGGGAAAGGGTTTAATTGTGGGTGCACCCTTTTAGACGGGAAAAGCAGATGTAAAAGTGTTTGGGCCATTCTCTTCAACAGACTTTTGGAGATAAAGATTGAGGATTTCTATGTATCACCCACTCATTGAAGGCTATGTTCACATTCAAGTTTTTTCTATATGAGGTCTATATGACAACCGGGTGTTTCCTGCATCTTCTAGTTATGGGAATCCATGTTATCCTTAACACTGGACTACGGCGCTGAATTTTTTTCAAAGTGTATCTGAAATGCATGACACAAGGGGAGGTGGGCAGAGAGTGACATATACTATGTCTTTGGCTCTGAATCCTGCTGGATTACACATCAGGTAATCTAGACACCCATGAGTGGGGGTGATCCACATCCATACATGGGGCCAAATTTTAACCCTTGGCTTTGAAACCCTTTCCCCCTTTTCAGGAAAAAAAAAAGAGAAACTGTGCATGTCTCCTTTTACATTACAAAAGGAGAGGTTCCCCCTTTTTTCCCGTATCAGAAAAAGGGTTTTTCCCCTTAGTCCCACCAATATACAATATATATATTTGACATAGATGACAGTACACATGTGTGTGTGTCCTATGTTAAAACCCTGCTGTGTCACCGGGGTAGGGGTGTTTGGGGATCGCGTATGGGGATGTTTTTACAGGGCACTTTTTCAAGACAAAGCGTGTTTAACAGTAAGACACAAGGTGCATACAGCCTGCCTCTGTATAGATGTTCTAATGTAAAGAGAACCTGTTACCAGCATAGGCTCCCTTTAAAGGGGAATACATGTGTAGTATTACTAAAATCAGACCGAGGGTCATTAGAGAGTGGAATTAGACTGGCTTTTTTGGGGTAAGTGCAAAGACCTCCCTTTCAAGGCAGATCCATAATGACTGTCAACTGAGAGTTTGCTTAAACGGGTGACCCGTAATAAACAGCTCCTTTTTTGTAGTTTTCATCATAGAGCCCAGCATTACTACAGTGAGCACTCTGTCCCTGTACCACTCCCCAGGACATTCCTGAGTTCTCAGGCTGGGGATCCCTAAGGCATTAAACGGGTTGTACAGCAGAAACATTTTTTTTAATGGGGACAGGCTGGGTTAGTAAAAAAAAAAAAAACTACAAGAAATTGTGCTCCCAACCTGTTCGGGCGCCACCCTGCGTCTTTCCCTTTTCTTCCAAATGATCCCCCCCTTTCCCCACACCCCCCGAAGCTAAAAGCTCCATTCATTTACAATGGAGCACAAGCCTCTACTGTGTGACCGGACCCAGAAGTGAAGAGGATCACTGGTTGGGGGTTTGGAAAACACATGGCCCCCACAGGTAAAAAACGCTTTGTTTTTTAAACCACCCCTTTTCCCCCATTTTTGATTACTTCTTTATTCAGTTTCACAACCCCTAAAACCAAAAAATTTTTCCAAACAAACAAACTAACTTTCCCCCTTCTACACAAAAAATCAATACACCATTTCCCCCCCCCCCCCCCCCCAAAATCCAGTCCTCAGGGCCCCCAACAGGGCATGTTTTCAGGAACCCCACAAAGCACTGACAATAATAATATTACCTGTGCAGTGTAAGGAAAGCCAGAAAACATGGGCCTTGAGGACTGGAGTTGGGGACCCCTATTTTGGTACAGATTGTCACAAGCCCAAGCAAGAATGGGGAAATGCGGTGCAAGGATGAGCAGCTCTGCGTTCTGAATGGAGATGTTCGGGGGCTCCTGCACTTATCAGACCTTTGTGACACATCCCATTAATATGCCATAAACATGTGAGATGGGAAAACTCAATGCAGGTGTGGCCTTGTGATGTTGGCGGGCATGGGGTCGGGCACTTGGGGGCGGTGCGGGACACCTTAGCTAACCGACCAGGGATGGGGGAAAATGCACCAGC
>JAODAL010014620.1:42500-86817 GCA_025379985.1 Phyllomedusa bahiana
AGCGCCCTTGTAGCCTCTAAGCTATTGAAATGCTTACGCACTATTGCTTTGTTATTCCATAAACCAGCAGCGAGCTGCACACACCCTAGCTGCACATGCCAGTAATGTCTGTAGTCACAATACCCCTTCATGGGTATGTTCAATTGCATTTCACATGGAAACCACATTTCATTATCATCTTCCCATTGTTATCAGTAGGAATCCATGTCGTAGTTTACACTCAGCTGTGACATACATATGTCACTTTATCTGCAATGTGGATTTTAAATCTGCATTGAAAAAAACCTGATAGCCAAGACAAGGATTAGAGTTGGTCTGCACAGCACTGACTGTTAGTCGGATTTTGGCATGGTTTTTGGATTTGAAAACTGTGAAATCCAACTGTAAAACATCCCCATAGACCTAGATAGAAAATCCAAGTGCTAGTCTACACAGCTCAGATTTTCTTTGGTAGGATTTCAATGTTTTTCAACATGTACATTAATCCGCCGGATTTCACTAGAACTCAGAAAATGTACTATTGAAGTCAATGGGAGTCTGAAAAACTAATGGAAAATGTGCTGAATGGTTTTGGGCATGGATGTCTATATACAGTCAGTCCTCGACTTACACCTCTCTCACTTACAGCTGTCACCATTACAAACGGGGGACTTTGGGGCATCGGGCACTTTTTATTTTCCAAGTTCCACAGAGAAAGCTGTGGAACTACAATTTTCCAGCATGCGACCAGCAGCACAGGGAGGGGGAAAGAGGTAAAATCTTTTTGACAGAGGGAAAAAAAGAGTAAAAAAACCCTTTCCCCGCCCCGGGTCCAAAACTTTAAAAAAAAAAATCTTTAGTACTGGAGTTACATTTAATACATATACCCCGTTCTGATTTTCCTACAAAATTTAACTTAACAAACCAAAAGTTTCCCTATCCCGTTCGTAACCCGGGGACTGCTTGTATTATAATAATATATATCTACAGCAATATATAGAGCTCTCTATTGTGTAGATAGATCCCTGCAATGACTTGACAAAACAAATCCTAACAACCCGGGCCAAAACCCCAAACCTATTCCCACCAGCAAATTTAAAAAAGGGGGTACAAAATCCACGGCAAATTTTAACATCGTTTGTGACGCGGATTTGCTCTAAAAACCGTGGTTAGATTTTGGATTTCCCCCAAACGGGCCCCTTACAAATTTAATGCTTGGGGAATTTCCCATGGGGTTTATGGTTTTTGAAATCCCAACCCGTTTGAAAAACAGATTTTCTATTGCGGCTATGGGCAAAAGGATTACCCTTGGATTTTTTTCGGATTCTAAAATATGAATCCGGGTGAAAAAACTGGGGCTGTAATCCCGTGCCGTGTAGACATTTGGGGCCCAAAAAAAAAAAAAAGTTAAAATCCACAAGGCAAAAAAGGGTTTTAGAATCCCACAGTATTTTGTCCCTCTGTTTTGGGGGACCAAGCTAGCCCAAAAAAAAGGAAAAAAAACAGGCAGAACCCCAGGGCCCCGCATTTTTTCGGGCCCTTTTAATTTTTTGCAATGGAAGGTTAGTTGTATGGACATACCCTGTAGACTACTGACTTTCCTATTGTTACTGTACAACACATCAGGTAAATTTTCAAGGGACAAACAAGTTGTGGCAGCGCTTGGAAAAGGGGGTTTTCCCCTCTACCCCATTTGGGTTTTGCATTTACACGGCAAAAAAAAAATTTAGCGGGGTCGGATTTCCCAAACCGGAATGTGGTCTTTTTTTTTGGCGCCAGGGGGCGGTTTTTTGTCCCATTTGCCCCCCTTCGAAAACCAGACACAAGAATAAACATATTCCAAGTTTTTTAGAACGCCGGCAGTGTGAAAAAAACATCCGGCAGAAAAAGGTGAAAGTGTGGAGGGCTGCTTGGATTTTTCTATTGAAGTCACTGGGGGGGGCAAATCCCTGGTTTTGGGTTTTTCCCAGACAGTTTTTTAAATTTCCGAAATAACCTTCCCCGAGGGGACAACCCCTTATTTCCCAAAAATCCCACACCACACAGGGTTTTTAAAAATTTTTGGGCGCCGTTGTCCCTTTCAGCCCAACAACCCGGGTTACAGCAGTGACTTCCTTTTAAGGCAAAAAAAAAATTTAAAACTGAAGTTGTTTCTTGTCTTGCAGAGACCACGGGGGAAGGTCGCCCCCGGGAAAGCATCTTTAGGGTTCTCAGTTAAAATTTAAGGGAATGCAATTTTGGGAAGGGGGGATTCTTGGCTTGTCCTATGCCATGGCCAGCACTGGAGTAATCGGATTTAGGTATGCCGATCCCCTTTGGGAGCGGGGGGTGGGGGTTACGGGTTTTTTTTTTGGGTTTTTTAAATGGCAGAAATCCCGTGCTACAATGACTACCTTAGAGGGGTTTTTCTCCAAATTTAAAAGGGGATTGGGCTGCTTTTTATTTTAAAGGATCTTCAAAAAACAAGGCATTTTGCAAATGTGTGCCCGTAAACAGTTTTCCTACCTTTTTCCCTAGAAAACCCCCTCTTTATGGGCTGCACCCATTTCCCAGGTAACTAAAAGCAAACCAACCTTTTGATCTATCATGATGGGCTCCCACCCAACCTTGGTTGCATAGCTACAGACCTGTTTGATCTCTCCTGATAGGTTTGCCAGCACTGGTTGTAAACCCTACGGGACCTGTTTTACTCCCTGATAGCTCCCCAGACTGGTTGCTATGCAACGCCCGGGCCCTTTTTTCTACTGCACCTAGTAGAAGCCGAAAAACCACCCCCCGGGAAATTTTCCCAAAGTAAAAACCCCAAAAAAAACAGGACGGGAGGTAAGATGAATCAATGGAGTGGGGCCCAAACCCCTTGAAAAAGTTAAAACCTTTGGATAAAAATCATGGGAAAAACCCAGCAGTGTCGTGGGGGCCTTTAGTCCGGTTTCCCTTTGGCCTGATTTACATTCCCAAGGCAGCAGTAGGGACCCGCCCCACTCGGGTTAAATTGACGGGGCATGATTCCAATCCAGTCTTTTAAGTTATCCTTGAAATTTCCTTTCTTTAGAAAACTTTTACGGGATTTCAGGGGTTTTCGTAAAATGGACCCTTTTGAACATGAAACTTGCATCAAATTTTTAATTTGGGGGGACAAAGGTTTTAAAGGGCCCCCTTTAAAAATTAACCAAATTACCCAAAAAAGTCCATCTGATCTCGCTTAGTTTTTTGGGCAGTGTTTAAAGTGGGTGTCCTTTTCGGCAGTATGTAGGTTAGTTTAAAAGGAAATTTGGGGCCAATGAGTAAAAAAGCTTTTTCTCACCCGTTGCAACCCCCTTTTCTTTAATCTGAAGGCATCATTAATGGATAAGGAAGTAGGTGCTTTGTAAAAGTGACAAAAACGCTTTGTTTTGCTTCAAAATCTGCCCCAGGGGGTTTCTTTTTCGCCCTTCTCTGAAGAGTCCATAAAAATTAGAAAAGGGAAGGCACAACATGGGTAAATATATTATTTTTTTTTTTTTTCCCCAAATCAAAAAATGATCACCAGGGGAAAAACCCTTTTTTAATGTAACAGGGCAAGGTTTTGGGTTTTTAAATCTTTTTTCCTTTGGATGAAAACCAGAAAGCCCAAAAATAAAAAAAAGGGGGGTTGGAGGCCATTGCCCCAATTTAGACCCACCTGCCAAACCGGGGCTGAGCATTCCATACATTCAAGCCGTTTTTTGGGGGGGCAAATAACTCCCGGGTTTTTTTTTTTATTTTCCCAAAGGTTGGGCCGTATTTTGTTTGGGGTTTAAAAGTTTGACACCCACTGGATGGCCAACCCCCCCAAGGGGAGGTTTACAGCTTTATGTGTCAAGGAAGATAGACCCAAAATGGTCTTCGTTCCCCAATAAAATTTTTAAGAAACAAGGAACGGCTTTCTCAAAGCAGTAAAACCAATAAATTCCCAGCAAAAAAAAAAAGAAAATAAAATACCCCTTAAATTTCTGTACGGGGGTTGGTTGGGAAAATAAATTAAAGTGAAAAAAATGCCCAAAAATTTGAAAAGGCCCCTTTGATAAATCCACCCCTTTCCCCACCCTTTTCCCAAATCCATCCCCAAGAAGGGGGGTTTCCCCTGATTGTGGTGGAATGGCAATGCTACTCCATTCACAGCAGCCATGGCCCCCAATTTTGTACGGGGGGGGGGAAAAGGGATACCGGGGGACCAGCTACAGAAATGTTTTGCACCGGTTTTAGCCCCTGCGATGGCGCAGTTCACTGGCCTCAGGGATCCCAAGCCGTACACCAATGCCAGGAGGGGCCTGAAAAGGGAGGTGAATTATAAAAGAAAAGAGTACTTTTTTTTTTTTTAATTTCCACTGCATTTTTGGGGTTAAAAAAATGCATAAAAAACAGCTTAAGAGGCCCTTTGCCCCCGAGGGAACTTCCCTTAAAAGGGCATTCTCCACAGGACAGGGTGTATATATATATATGTTATGGGAGCAGACCCGGACCCAGAGGGGGGGGACCGCCCTTTAATCCCAAAAAAAGGTTTCCTGCCCCCTTGTAGTGTTTTGGGCCCCATGGCTCCTGTAAAAGGAAAGAATTTTCCCAGGGAAAATGGAACCCCCATTCTGGGAGAGGGAGGGTGGGGACCGGCATTTGGGAGGGAAAATACCCCTCTATTAGATATCGGGCTGTCCACGGGAAAACGCGGGGGGTGGAAAAGGGGGGGGAACCCGGCAGCGTTTTTGGGCGGGACTAGTGTGGGAATTTCATGTCCCTGTTCATAAATTCAAAAATTTTTCCCAACCATTTCCCCTGAAATATATTCAAAATTGTTTTTTGCCCGGGGTTTTTTGGTGAATCAGTCCTTAAAGCAAAAAACCTCAAAAAAGGAAAAAGAAGAAAAAAAAAAAAGGCGGGAAAATTCAAAAGCGTCTCACAGATCTCACTGTGGATACAAAGGTGAAACCCTTGGTCACACTCAGCCTCAATAATCTAATTTCCCAAAACAGGTTGATGAGGGGGGTTTTTTGTATCTAGTACTTTCCCCAAACCTGCCCCCCCCTCAATCCCTTTTGGTACTCCCTTTTTTTTTCCTCCTACAAAAAGACGGGGAAGGCGGGCCAAAAAATGAGGGTTTTCCCCCCCCAAAATGTCCCCTGACAAAATGACGGGCTTAAAGAGAACCTGTCACATAGATTACGTCCCCCTTACTGAGGACGGGCACAAGTGATTTCCAGCCCTGCTTTTTTCCAGCGCTGTGTCCCTTATTCTTAAGTTTGCGGGCAGTTTTCGTTTATTAATCCCCAAAATTTGCGGGTTTTTAAAGCCGGGAAAGTCATTAAAAAGAGTCAGTTTTTTTCAAAACCCCCCCCACCGGGGGCCCGGCCCCGCCCCCCAAAAACTGATAAACCTTACTTTAAATAGGTAGAAACGTAAAAAAACGATCATGGGGGAAAGTGGGGTTTTGGGGTTGGGGGGGGCAAACCAAAAACCTATTTCTTGAATAAAAATTTGAAGGGATAATGCTCTAAAACTCCAGCTTCTTACAAAATTTAAAGGGAAACACTCGGGGGGCAACAGCGGGTCTGACAGGGTTGTTGCCCCCCCACCCGGGGGGGGCTTTCCCCTTTAATGGAAAGGTTCCCTTAAAATGATAGAAGTTTTAAGGGAAATTTTTAACTGTACACTAAAAAACGGGTGGAGGATTCTTGTGTTATATGTTGTATAAATGAGCATTAAATAAAATGGCTACAACCCCCTGTACTTTTTTTCCTCCCCCCAGTATCCTGCTGCAAATGGCGAAATCCCTGGCCCCCTTACTCACCCAATCTCTTGTTTGTTTATGCATCCACCCCAGGAAATTTTTTTGTTGGCGTGCTGCGAATCCCTTTTTATTAAATTTACAGAGGAAATTCCCCAACTGCTATACCTCTCTATAATACTCGCTGGCCATGATTTTTCTTCTCTTCCTGGCCTCATATGAATTCAAGAAATCTACCCTCTGTATGGCTTGTAGGCAGACGGAGATACAGCACAGACACCTATGGGCCCTTTGGGTTTTCCCAACCCTCTATAAAAATTGGGTTTTGGGGACCCTCCCAAGGTTACGTGGCCCCATAGGTTCAAAACAAGTATCCCCTTCGTATTTTGAAGATTGGCCCCTGCAAATTATTCTTAGTATTAAAGGAAAAGAATTACATCTAAAATTTGGCGGGAAATGAAATGTAAATGTCCTTAGACGGAAAGGGCTTCATTTTTTAAGCTAAAGGGGTTTTTTATGGAAAATTTCCAACCAAGGGAAATTTTAATAAAAGAGGTTTAAAAACCCAAATCCCAATACAATGCAAAGGTTTTTAAACCAAACCCCATACACATGGCGATTTCCCCACAATTCCCGGGGCGTGGAGTGGGGTTGGCTTTTTTGCAGGAGTCGGAGTGTAAAAAATTTGGACCGACTAAAAAAATATATAATAAGTTGATCCATTTTAGTTCGATGAAAAAGAGAAAAGAGGAATTGGGTGTCCTGCTCCCATATTTTTCAGCCTCATCACTTGAGGAGTGAAAATTGGGTTTGAAATGGAGGGCCCAAAAGCCCCTTGCCCCAGGAGAAAAAAACCCGTCCCAGGGCAAACAATTTTCAGCAAAATGTTTCACCTGCTTTCAAAGAATTAGAAGGGTTAAAACCATTCTTTCCAAAACGGGACGGGGCCCGGGCAATTCCTTTATCCCCTGACTTTTAGGATTTTTTGTCCCGTGGTCCCCGTTTTGCCCCCATCCCAATTAGTGTGAAAACCCGGTTTCCCCTTACCCTGGAAATAATGAATAAAGATGTGAGGTCATGTATGCAGGATCTAAAGGAGGCGATACTTTTTTCTCAAAACCCCAAATTCAGAGACCCCAAAAAATTTTCCCCTGCAGTGTTTTCCCATTTTTTAAAAATTTTTTTGTGCCCAAAAGGGTTTTTACCCAATAAATTTTTTTTTAAACACTGACAAGCAAAAGGGGTAACAATGGTTTTTGAACTTGTGACTTTCGGGCCCTCCATATCTCACCATCCATACAGCTTTTTTCATTAGGCTATTTGTAATTTTATATCCCAGTCATTTTAAATTTTTAAAAATTTAAGTTTGACTTGAAAGTATTTAGCTTTCTGTTATTTTATAGTTTGCCCCTAAAAATCAAAGTTTTTATTTTTATTATTTTGTTAGTATTGGGAAATAAACCTTTTGGATTTAAATTACTGCCGGGAATCCTTCTGGGCTCTGAATCAGATTCAAGCACATTTGCCCAAAAAAATTTGCCCCGGGTTTCTCTTCTACACATTCCCAATGTTGGGGGCAGACCCTGGGCTTGGATTCAAATACAGCATTTTCTTCATCTCAAACCCCCCCAATGTTCCCAAAAAATCAAAACATTTTTTACCCTTTTGCTTGGTTTTGTGGGCCCGTTTTTTCCAAATTGCTTGATTATTTTTATCAAAAGGGGGGGTAAACAGCCGGGTGTTACCAAATTTTTCTCAGTAAACTTATCCCCTTAAAAAGGTATTAGGGAGTCGGGAGGTTTGGGGAAATTGAGCAGTCTGGTTGGAGGGGGTTTGCTTTGCCCGATCCACAGCCCCGCAGATTTCACGACGAGTTGTGGGGGTGCAGAGCCTCAATCACTATTTAAATTTTTTGTGGATTTGTTGAAAAAAAGAAAAAAAGGGGCAGGGTTTAACGTTTCGTTTTGGTTTAAAAGTAGACTGTTTGGGAATGTAACAAATGGGGAAAAAAAAAAATAAATTTTTCGCCCAACCCTTTGCAAATTTTTCCCCCCAAAAAGATGAGAGAGGCCTTTTAATTTACAACATAGGTCGACCTAAAAATATGAGACCCCCCTGAGAAAAAAAAAACCCAGAAAATCACATTGTCTGATTTGGAAAGAATTTTGCAAATTTGGTGGGGAAAAAAAGTATTTGGGGCCTTTCAAAAAAGCAAGGGTTTCTGGCTCTCGCCGACCCCTTTAACAACTTCCTTTTGGCTGCTTTTATACAGTGGCCCTTTTTTGCATTTTGACCGTTTTTAGTGCAGGAAGGAAAAAAAAAACCCAAAATTTAATGCTGCCCAATTTCGTACAAAAAACCCCCAAATAAATCGTTTTTGCCGGGGATTTTTTTTTGCAGCAATTTTACAGCATAATTTCTATGCCTTCCTGCACAAGAAACGCATCAAAAATGCAAAAAAACGCAATGTGTTTAAAAAAATACTAAAAGGCCAACGGTTGGGTTGTTGGAAAAATAAAACTGGGAAAAGGTCACAATCGAAAAAACCACAATTGGATAGTTTTTGGGAAATTTTTCCCCGCAAATCTGGTGAAGTTTAAAACCCCCCAAATTTGGGTTGGGGTAAATGCTTTAACCCCCTTTCAAATTTTAAAATGTGTTTTTCGACACTTCCAAAACCCCTTTTCTGACAAAAGGGTCTTGGGTTTTTGGGGGGGAAAAGGGGACGCTCGTGTATAACCCATTTACCAGAAAAAGTGGGGGACAATTTTTGCGCAAAGGGAAATGAAGAAAGTAAAAACCAACGGGAAAAGGGGTGTGAACTAAGACAAAACTAAACCTGCAGCCAATTTTCTCAGGGAATGGTTTAAATAGGGTTCTTTTTTTTGATTAAACTGGTGTAAAATTTACACCAAAATTTGACGTATTGAGAAATTCCCGCCCCAGTAAAGTGCAAAAAAGAGCTTCATTTTAAAATAAACCCTTCCTTTAAAATGAACCTTCCATAGGTTATGCCCCCCTTTTCGAGGGGCGCACAAGCTAGTGGGCAACCTGCCGTTTCCAGCGCTGGCCCCTTAATTTTTGTAAATTGGGTGCAGTTTTAAGCATTTTGCCCCCCCAAATCTTATTCATGGGGCAGGGTGTTTTTGGGCCCCACCCCCAAAAGGGTAGCCATGCCCACCTGAAGTTTTTCCCCGCTTCTTCCCATTCAAAGTTTAAAGGGGAAAACAGTTGGGTGGGCGGGGCTAGCCTCAGGTGGGCGGGGTATGAAAAAAACAAAACTCCCTTTTTTTTTGGGTTTAAAAAATGCAGGGTGGAAACAGAATTAAAAAACTCTAAAAAAGCAGCTTCCCCACAAATAAAGGGGCACAAAACGCTGGAAACAACAGGTTGACACTTAGTTGTGCTGTCCCCCAGCAAGGGGGGGGATAAATTTTGTGACCCGGCTCTTTAAGGGTTAAACACCCTTAGAAAAAAAACCCCTTTTTTCCCCCGGGGGCAAATTTTTTTGTCGCTTTGGGCCCCTTGTATTGGGCAAGCCAAAAAAAGGGCACCCTAGACAGCCCCATGCCCTTTAAATGTACCCGTGTAAGTCTCCAATTTTAAAAAAGGTTTACTTATTTTTAGTCCCCCCCCCTCAGGACTGACAGCGTGAAAAGAATCAAAAAACACTAATCAGGAAAAGGAAAAAAGTCATGATTTTATTTGATCTTTTTTATAAAAACAAGGGTTAAAAAACTGGTTTGGGGGAGGGAAATCAACAGACCTGAGGGGGGCAGTCCCTTTGGGCCCCGGGGTTTTTTTAAAACTTTAATAGGGTGTAAATATTTTGAATTTTAAAAAAATTCTAATCCTGGTTTTTTTTTATTTTTTTGTCTAAGCCACTTTTTTCCGGGGTTTTGGGTGTTTTTCAAAGGGGGCGTATTTTACGTCGCAACACACCGGGTGTTTTGGAAAGGACGCGCCCCATCTGGGTGCCGGGCCCCATTCACATGCATTGTCAGGGGACGTAAGCGGGCCGGAAAAATTTACATTTTTCCCCCTTTCTTTCCCCGGAGCATTCCGATTTCGATCGTTTGTACCCGCGGGGGGGACGCCCTGTAAATTTATAGCTCCTTTTGAAGGGGTAGATTACCCCTAATTTCGGGGGCGCAAAAAACGCTCAAAATAACCCCTGTGAACAAACCCTTATCTAAAAATGCCCTAATAAAGTCAGGGGGCGTAGTCCCCGTGGGGGTTTGGCTTTCCCCTCAAATTTTTTTTACCCTTTTTAGGCTTCTTCCCATGTATTATTAACTCAATTTTGGTTATGTAATTAAATTTTTTTTTGCATTTTTTTCTATTCCCCTTTTTTATTTTATTTTAGATAAAATTTCAAATAAAAACTTTTCAATTTTTGAATTTAAAATTTTTAATCCTATTTTATGCCCGGGAGGGCCTGATGTAGGAAATAAAAATATCACTCCCAGTGTCCCCTGGGGAAAATTGGGGGAATAAAAGTTTTGGGTTTGGCCCTGTAATTAGGGTATGTTCACACAGCTTATTTTTGGTTGGGGGTTTTTCGGAGCGTTTCCCACACCAAAACGGGGTCCAAAACACCCCCATTAATTTCATTGATTCCCATGTAAAACATTTTTTAGTTCCCCCACCACGCAAGGTTTTTTCCCACGTTTCTTTGGAAGCTGTTTTGGGCGCTGTAAAAAGGGGGTTGGTCCATTATTGAAGCGTGTTTTAGGCGCTTTTTTTGCGCGTTTTTTTTAGTATTTTTCCCGCCCTTTTTTGGGTTTGGCTATTAATTTGTATGGGTGAAAACCCCGGGTTTGAAAAACCCCAGCCAAAAAAGTGCCGAGAAACTTTCTAAAAAAGTTTTTTGGGGGAAGTGTATTTCAGGTGAGGTTTTGATGCTGTTTTGGGAGCGAAAACAGCTTCAAAAACAGCGTCAAAATCAGCCGTGTGAACATCCCCTAATAGTTTTATTTTTCTCTGTTTTGGGCCTGTTGAAACCCAAAAAAAATCAAATTTTTCCAGTGGTTGCCGTTGTATGGGAGCTTGAAAGAAGCACCCTGAAATCCCCGCTGCCCTTTTTTGTTGGGGGGTTTAAGTCTTTTTGGTTTTACGGGGATTTTTTTTTCCATTAATAAAAAAACATGGATTCTAATAACATTCACGCAAAAGCCCTAAAGGGGGTCAAATTGCAACACCTGAAATAAACAAACCCTTTGCTGATGAAGTGGGTGACATTCTGGATCACTGAGTACTGGGCAGTTCTATCTCGGTAGAGGACGTGTTTTTTTTTTGCCCCCCCTTTCCCCCAACTTTTTTATTTTTCCAAAACCATAAATTTTAAGGGGTTTTCTAAAAAATGATTCTTTTCACTGGTTTTATCCTGTGGGGAGGCCCCTCGGGGGGTCTGCAAGAGGTTTTCTCAGAAATTTCCTTCTCCAAAAAGATCCTGGGCCAAAAAGGTTATCTAGAAATTCTTTGTATAAAATCCTGTGATGTGCACACACAATCCTTTCTGATGTAAGGGGCTTCTATAGTGCTGTATATATGGGTTGTTTTCTTGCGAAATTTGGGAAATGTCACCAAAAAAAGCAGTTTTGGGAAAACATTTTATGTGGGGTTTTTTTTTCTTTACAGCCAAAAACTGCTGCATATCGCAGCAATTTTTGATAGGGAAATCTAGTACTCAGTCCAGACCTTGCTTATTTTATTCACTTTAGTTGCTCTAGGGGTGGCGCTTCTTAACGCAGTTTGGGGAGGTTTTTTTCCCTATAGACCTACATTGTGTTTTTTTTCCTTAAAGGGGTTTTACCATGAAGGCATTTCATGTCCTGTAGTCCTCTGTTCAGCTTTCAGTGTCTTCAAAAGAGGGCATGTATCATTTGCTTGAACTGCATGTTACCCAGCAGGCTTGACATCACTGTGAAGAAAATTGACTCAAAATAACAGACCTCTCTCCAACCTAATCTAGGCAGAACACAGCTTCCCCCACCACAGGATAAGCTCAATTTACATGTTAATCAGCACAGCTCTCTTCCCCAATGCCTCTGTAGGAAGTCGCCACAGCATGGAGTCAACCCATGAAAGGATCCTCATGTTACCTAATTAGCACTGAACAAATGCTGGTCCAAGCTAGTGATCAGCTGATTGCCCCATGTCCCACTCCAGGAACCCCATACAGAGTTTTGTGATGGGAGAAGCCACAACCAGTGACCACTGCAGGGGAAGTGTAGGTTTACATTGCAGCCATTCAGATTTATGGTAGTCCATGGCTCATACAGAGCAGCATGTGTTCTGGCTCATAAAGCCACCCGTTAATGACCTCTATATGGCATATGTGGAACATATAGACAAGGGGGGTCTTTGTGAGACCTCCCCTTTAAAATCAACAGAGGATATTACATTAAAGAAGCCCAGTAGAGAGCTCTTGAATGTTATTATGTAGTCTCCTACCAGAGGACTACTGAAATTAGTCATATACTTCTGAATTAGTCTAGTTTTTTTGGTCTCATTTTAGGGTCTTTACTGTAACTTTTAGACCCCTTTTTATTCTTCTGAACCAAATAAGCTTGCATAGGGTTGTACGCTGATCTAAGTTTGGCACAGTAGAACAGTGGAAAGTCTAGGTGTTGCAGATGTAATTTGAACCCTTAAAGGGGTTGTCTTGCTACAAGGATCGCTGCTTTTTATGTTAAAGATCTTGCAAAAACAAGACACTTTGCAATATATGTCCATTAACAGTGTCCTACCTATTCCTAGATATCCCCTCTTGTATGGGCTGCATCAGCTCCTCAGGTCACAATAGCTACAGACCTGTTCAATCTCTCCCGATAGGCTGCCAGCACTGGTTGCTATAGCTACAGACCTGTTTGATCTCTCCTGATAGGCTGCCAGCACTGGTCGCTATAGCTACAGACCTGGCTTCTACTGCAACCTAGTAGAAGCCAGTAAACACGCCCCTGAATTCAAAGTGAATGAGGTAAGATCAATCAATGTAGTGAGACAACCCCTTTAAAATTGGATTCCTATCTGGGGAAATGGGAGTTCCAAGTACAACAGAGCAACGGTACTAAGATCCCCCCATAGAAGTAAATGGAGAAAGCCATGTGAATATGGCCACACCTTGTTCTCTGCTGCAGAAAGCCACAAAATTGTATTTCCCCACTATATCCAAAACCACTTTAAAACCAGCCAAATTACCCCTGACGGAAAGATTTTAAAAACATAAAACATGAATATGTCAACTATTTACAATGCTCTGTACTTCACACAGCTGATGGGGGAAAGGTGTTGGTGTTTGCCTAGGTAGAAATAAGCACAAATTAGTGTTGGGATATGTTCACACGGCGTGTTGGATACGTTTATAGATGCTTGTTTCAGACCCTAAATGGACCTAACCACTCATCTAACAATGTGCAGTGTGATTTCCATTGCTTTGAATGTAAAACACGCATTGGTCTTCAGACGAGTGATCACCGATGCGTGTCTATATGCGTCTTTCTGATGCGTCTTTTGGATCTGTTCAAAGAACTGTCATGTCAATTCTTGGTCCGAAAGACGCAGCAGACGCCCTATATAAAACTATAGCGTGTGATCCTGCTGCAGCCAGAACGCATCTAAACACCCACCTGCGTGTTGGATGCGATTGACGCAGCCCTTTTTCATGCATTTTTCGGTTCTAACACGCTGTGTGAACATTCCCTAAGTATGTGGGAAGAAGCCCTCAAAAAGAAACTTTTTTTTTTCTTGATTGCTTGTGCAGAAAAAAGGGCACTACCATTACTGACCAGCAATATGGGACTATTATTTTTTGTATTCCTTTTGTAACTTAAAGTACCCGACTCCCTGATTTGTCTCTCTGGCCTCCCCCTCTGAGTTCTGATGGCACAGCAGTGAGGATAACATGACCGTTCTCTTCCAGGCTGATTAAGAGAGAAGTGTTGTAAGCAGGACCTGAAAAGTGTGAACCCATGTGGAACCCATGAGCTTATTCTGCCCTGCCATTCAGGAGTTTTATTTCTTTATTTTTGCAGCTAGGGAAAGTATATATAGGTACCGTAATTCTTAACTGTATAACTCTGCTGAAATTGGAGAGAAAAAAAGCCAAAAATTCTTTAAAAAAATAACATTTCTTCCAGGAATTTTGATTTTTAACAAAAACACGCCTACTTTAAGACAAATGGCATTTTTGAAATGAACCACACTAACCCCAAGAATGCCACAAACCAAAATGCTGTCTCTCTAAATTTTGCAATATGTATCTATAGACTTTAAATTACTTATTGGCTGCATTGTTAAGAAAAAAGGGAAAAAATGCTGTAAAAATTAATGAAAACACAGCAATATACGTGTTTCCACCCAGCCTAATGATTGTCGGATTGGTGACCATTTGCTTTTCTATTTGCAGCAGTCACATCATACGAGGACCTTGGCCTACTTGCGTTTGGCTCATCTGGGAAGGTAGAATTTTTTTTTTTTTTTTTTTTTATTATTATTTTTGTGTTTTATGATCATCAAAGCCTAAATCTGAGAACCTCAAAAACAAACAAATTCTTAACAGGACATTTCCAACTGGTGATTTTGCATTAGAAAAACAATTCGGCATTTGCTCTCCACCACATATTTTGAATCATCAATATAATCAGAGTACAGAATAAATTATAATGTTATTTCCAGTAAGGACCGCAATAGCCAGATGTAATTTGTGCACTGAGAATGCAGGATCGTTTGGGTTACATTGGAGGGAAATAACCACAGGATTTTATTTGCAGTTATTGCCGTCAGCCTCTCGTTTTAGCCAGACGTAATTGCTTATTCCTCTTATTGCATATTACTTGTTGTTTTCGGTTTAGGTCCTGGTGGCGAGCACCATCCTCATTCAGAACATTGGAGGTAAGAGTTCTCTTTAGAAGTGGATTTTTGAAATTCTCTATAGCTCAGTTATTATGTGATTGGAAGAAGTGCATTTCAGTGTATTGTCCTTTTAAGAAGAGTGAATTTAACAGATATTACACATTTTATCCAAGCTTTCTAAGGCCACCTTTATAGGGCATGGATTGTGGAAATAAGATCCACATAACTTACATTACTTGGGTTCATAAGGTTTTAAATCTGCCACTTCTTTTATGTGGAGTCCCATTGGATTTAGCATCTGTTAGCCTAGGGGTGGGTTAGTCACAAAGCAGAAGCAAATTCTGCTGCTACAAAGAACAAAGTGGTGGAAATCCTCCTATTTCTGCTGTGGATTCTGCAATGGATTTTTTAGATGAAATAATCCATCCCGGGACTGTGCCCTCATACATAACAATGAGGTTTTAAACCTTTGGGATTCATTATATTTGGCAGATATTTACATCTGCAAGGGCTGGGCTTGATTTACAAGACATTTTAATGAATTTGGAGTTATTACTTAGGGTATGTTCACACGGGGTAATTTCGGCGTGCATTTCCCGGTGTATTTGCGCTCTTAATGCGCCATAGAGAACTATGGATTACGCCTCCTCTCCCCGGGCGTACCATACATGTCAAATATTTGCGGCAAATACGCGTTGCGAGTAATGCATGACAATGAGGCCGGTGGTACTGTACACGCCTCGATTACGCCGTGGGGCCATAGCCTTATGCCCCATGGTAAGGTCCTACTTCCTTCACTCTGGAGGCCCTAACATGTCCGTGCTTTACAAAGAATGCCAATTCACTTCAAGCTACTAACCATGACCTACAAGGCTCTCCATAACCTCTCCCCTCCATCCATCTTCCTTATTCTCCAGATATCTCCCCTCACACAACCTCCACTCCTCACAGGACCTTCCTTCTCTGCTCTCCTCTTATCAGCTCTTCACACAATCATCTCCAAGACTTCTCTCGTGCTTCCTCCATTCTCTGGAACTCTCTGCCCTAACACATCAGACTCTCCCCCACTTTCACCAGCCTGAAAACCCATCTCTCCAGGAGCCTATAACCAACAATAACCCAACAGCCACTGTGCAAATTTTTTTTTTTTTTTTTTTACCAGATCACTTTTTTACCCCCTCTTGCCATTTTTAAAGTCCTATAGAGAAGCACCTATGAGAAAATGCATTGGATCCCAATAAAGCACCAAATGCGGAGAATAGAGGCGCTAAGAAAAATGCTTTGTTTGTTGTGTTTTCTATTTCTCTGTTGTCCTAACACCATCACCTGGCTGCATTGTTTTAAACACAGAAAAGTGTGAAAAATTCAAGAAAAATGTGTTAAACACTGCACCCAGATGTTTGCTGGAGAATGAAATGCATTGCCCATGGTGAGCCCTTGGACACTTTTGTGGAGCTTTTTCTCACTTTTGTTTTTTTTTTTTAGGGGGTGTTGCAGGCATTTTGTTAAAATACAATGTACTCCAGAGGTAGTGATTGTTTGTTTTTCTATAGGTGCCTCTGTGGCAGTAAAAAAACATTAAAGATGTAAAATTGGCTAAGTTAAAAAAGAAAGAAAAAAAGACTTAAAAACACAGAATGCATGCTGATTTATTTTTTGTTTTTTTACAAGCCCTCCACAAAAAAATGCTTTGAAAAGGCCTAGAGAGGGTTTGATACACTTCTTCTGATATGTAGTCCGCTCCCCTGAGATATACTTCTTTAGTCTTGTAGTAGGCATGATGAAGTCAGACACCATTAATCTGGGCTTGTTCCTCAGAGCAGATGCTCCATAATGGATCTCAGGTCATTTGGTCACTTGGTCATTTGGAAGCAATGTGTGCTGCTGCCTAGACATGTGGTCACAGGCCACCATGTGAAGCTGCAGGGACCACATGGAGCTAGAGGGGTGGGCAGATATTGTCCCAACAGGGAGCTATGTCTCAGAGGACTAGTATTGTACAGTTCTGCTTCAGTAAGTGTTGTGTGCTTAAGTGGTTTATCCATTACCAGTAAAGAGCTCTAAAACCATTAAATATGTTCCTGATATCTGATGTTTTGTCAAGTTGTTTAAAATTTTAATATACTCATTTGTTAGTTGAACAAAAATATGTCGCCCATCAAGGGTCCTGTAGCAGCAGTCACACTGAATCTGCTTCTGAGCATTTCAAATGAGTATTTTAGGAGTTCAGCCGTTTGGGGTATCACTATTTAATTGGTGAGGGACAAGAGAAATATAGTCTCCCTCTCCATTAGATAAAGGTTCCAGCGGCACCAGTGTAAAAATTACTGCAAATTGTGGGTGACTCGAATGTTTGCTTGAGGAAAGTCATTTGCAATTTTATATCGTAACAATTCCAGTTTTGCAAAAAGTTGGACATAGCCACAGTGAGGCTTGGCTCACAGATGTGTCAGAGGTTCAGTTCAGAACCCCTGTCACATGTTTTGTCAGGAACGACTAAAAAAATAGTGCAGCAAGATGTTTTCCCTCTAAGCGATGGACACCATAGTGGAAACCTGACCGACCCATTATAGGTGTATATATTAATAGGTGTCCATTTTTACCTCTGTGATGGAGGTGCTGAACGGAACCTCCTTGGCAGATGTGAACCAAGCCAAAGCCTCTTCCCTCAGTCTTAACGGCTATGTTCACACAGGGTAATTTTGTTGCGTATTTTGGGTCGTATTTGCGCTATAATACGAGCAAGATGTGCACCGAAATTACGGTAATTCATAGCTCTCATAGGGAACTATGGATTACTCCTTCTCTCCCCGGGCGTATAATACGATGGTCTTGTACGCCCAGGGAGATAAGCAACATGTCAATTATTTGCGCCGAATACGCACTGCGAGTAATGAATGTCAATGGGGCCGGTGAGCTTCCGGGCCCCCCGCGTCGCGAGGGAACTCGCTCATCATCGCGACTCCCAAATCACCTGGCGTAATTGCGGCCGTACGGTATACGCCGCATTTACGCCGTGTGAATATAGCCTCATACCTAGAAGTATGTAGCTTTAGAGGGGTAAAGTTTCTCCTTGGGGAGAGCACCATTAAAATGGAGGGGAGATTTAGAGGTCATGCAGTGTTCCCTGAGAAATAAGCAGATAGGCTCTAGGGAAGAAAGTGAGGTCTCTGGTGCCAGCTATTTGGATTGATTGGGTTTTAAAGCCAGAGGTGCCAAGTGCCCAAAGCGTGTTTTTTTTTTTTTTTTTTTATAATGCCAGGGTGGAGGCCCAGGCTGTATTTACTGTGCACATTTCTAGTTTTTATGTCACTCTTGTTCAGCACTTGGAGTTCAGGATGCAGTGCCTTTTTGGACGCTCCTGAGGTCTAGAAGGAGTTGGAGGGGAATGTGGCCATCAAATTTTTAACCCCCTTTAACCACTGCTCTCTCCAGAGAGGCCAACCTTGTTTTTGTCTTTGGTTGACACTCAGACTCGTCCTCTGGGCTGATGTCGAAAACAGGAATGGCTCTCGTCTAGCTTTGGTGAAGGAAGGTTACTTGTCCTACAAACCTTGCAGGAGGCTTCTGCCCCAGAGGGGATAGGATTAAGGTGTAGGAGGGAGCGCTTTTCTTTTTCTATTTTCATAGACGGCTTGCAGTAGGCTGCATCCTTGCACCCGGTGTGTGACACCATTGCATCTTTTTATGAACTTGGCTGAAGAGCGCAAATACTCGGGTTTTGAAAAAAAGTGACTCCTACCTGTGGGGGCTATTATAAAATGATCTCAGACTCCCAAATAACAAATCTGCAAAATTAATGAGATCATCAAGTAAGAGGATCCTGAGACTTAAAGGGGTTGTCTTACTACATTGATTCATCTTACCTCAGTCCTGTTTTCTTGGTTTCACTTTGAATTTAGGGGCGTGAATAACAGTGGCGTTCTACTAGGGCTGCAGTATAGAAGACAAAGTCTGTAACTATAGCAACCAGTGCTGGCAGCCTAATCAGGATAAAACAGGTCTGTAGCTATAGAAGCGACCTGAGGAAGCCTGAGATGCAGCTCATAAAAGAGGGGATATCTAGGAATAGGTAGGACACTGGTAATGGACACATATTGCAAAGTGACTTGTTTTTGCAAGATCTTTAACATAAAAAGCAGCAATCCTTGTAGTGAGACATCCCCTTTAAGATCCCACCTCCTAAAGTGATGGCATATCACGAGGTTATGCCATCACTTTATGGTTGTTGAGGATCCAACCCTATTTTTTTGGAATATATTTTAACACTTGGAGAATGCTATATATTATTACCAGCAATTACTCTTATTTGTTCGTCTTGGATAAAATTGTGTCTTTAAGTGAGACGTCAGTAGACCATGTAATACCATTTATGAACATTTGTAACATAAAGGAAGCCAAACACCTCTACAGCTGGCACTGAGTTCCGGGATCATTTAAGTCGACACGGAAAAGGCCAATCACACCGACCATGCGCGCTCCCATTAGTTCCGCTGTATAAACACATGTTCTGAAAGTCACAGTTTACAGCAGTTTCTCGGCACTATCCTCAGGAAACCTCCTTCCAGTTCTGTGTTGGTTATATCCACCCACTATGCTCCCCATTTATAGGCCGCCACAAGTGGAATCACATGTGTACAGGAGATGCTTATCCTGGTAATCCTGAAAGTGGAGGTCTTGTAGGGATAGATGCTGGTATGGATCTGGATGCACACACAAGTGTCGTTCATTGACTGTATATGTGCCGTCATTGATTGTAAGCCCTCGCGGGCAGGGTCCTCTCTCCCTCTGTACCAGTTATTAGTCATCTATGGTCACCATTGTACTTGTCTGACTTATGTTATGTATGTAACCCCTTCAATGTATAGCGCCCTGGAATCAATGGCGCTCTAAAATATATAAGAATAATTGACTGAACCTTCTGTCAGCGGAGACGGAGGTGGGTCCCCTGCTTTATATTAACTAGAGCAGAGAGCTGCCGCTAAAATGGGTTTACATGGAGGACTCCCGTTTAATAGGGAAATGTATGGCCGCCCGCTGCCTCCACCAGCAATTTTATCTGGCTCATAAGTTTATCTGCCAGAGCTATAACCTCCTGCTTCATGTCCTAGTGGTCCTCCTTGAGAGAAGGGCTTGGCATTCTCATCAGTCTCCTTATAACACTATTTTACTGAAAAAATTTTGTACTAATCTTGAATTTCTGTGTCTTATACTCGACTTCTAGAACTGCATTCACAATTCTGCTGGCAGCTTAGCTCCCATCACTTGCTGCTTGTTCAGTGTCTGTACAATGCATCTGTAGTCATTTGTGTTGGGAAAGTATAGTCTGTACACTGCTCCATAACCTGACATTGAAAATAGTTTTTGGTTATACAGTAGAGTGAAAAGTATTGCATTATAAGCTGCCAACAGAGGCGTAACAGGGGCCCCAGTGCAAAATCCATAAAAGGGCCCCCACCTACCATGTGCCATTTATAATACTGATATCTCCTTATGCGATAGGAGGGCCTCTTGGACCCCTAAGGTTCTAGAGCCAAGTAGAGACCACTGCCTCTTGCACCCCCTATAGCTACACCCCTGGCTGTGAAGGGGACTTCTGTCAAGAAATACTGACTGTTTCCTATAGCAACCAGCAGCTGCAGACTAAGACAGGGGTGTCAAACTGCGGCCCTCCAGCTGTTGGGAAACTACAACTCCCATCATGCCCACTGTTATAGATTATACAAATGCATGATGGGAGTTGTAGTTTCCCAACAGCTGGAGGGCCGGCAGTTTGACACCTGTTCTGTAAGACATGTTACTATGATAAGTGATACAATGAAAAATCAATATTCCGATCAAGAGGAGGAACATTTTATGGTCGGGCCTCAATCAGGTGGCGACAATGTGGAATTTTAGTGCCTGACCTAGAACTGTGCGTTATGGCCTGAACACTGGGCTAGTGGCTTGAATTTGCAGGTTCCTATGATGTGATCAGACCTGAGTTGGGGCCTGTATGAGGCTCGTATAAAAAGGTGGCCTCTAATGCTTTGGCTGGGTGTGGTCTTTCAGTTCAGCTCTTTTCACTGGAATAAGATTGTGAGATGCCAATCCATTGACATGGAAGCTGAAAGCCTAATGAAGGCTTCCATAACCACGTACCCGAGAACCCACATAATAGTACTAGAAGTCATAGGGCCCCCACCACCTAATGATAGGAAACTGAAACAGCAGCATAATAGCTGCTGTGTTTGGGTTTCTTTTACTTAGGCATTAAAGTATAAAAAAAAAAATAAATAAAAAATTATTAAAAAGTTAAAAACATCTCCCTTTTACCATTTTGCAAATTAAGAGTTACATATAATTGGCATTATTGCTTCCATAAAAGTCTGATCTATTAAAATATCATCATTTATTCCGTACGCTGAACATTGTAGAAGAAAAAAAAATCCAAAATTGCAGGTTTTTGTCTTTTCAGGTACGTCCCAACAGCAGGGTTTTCGGTTTAATCTACAGCCGGTTTTCTGATAACTTGAGGTATAAATAAGGCTGGGGCCACACAGCATCGGACAAAAACCATTGGAAAGCCGACCGTTTTTTGTCCAATGCACGACCGCGTTTTTTTGTCACGTTTCGCACAAAAACCACGGTCAGTTTTAGCTTTTTTCCCCCTGTCGGCCATACAATTGAATGTACAGAAAACAGACGGAAAGATGCTCAGTGTCTGTGTTTTTTTTTACAACATGTTCCTAGAACTTCCGGGGCCAGAAAACAATCAGAAAAAAAACATAAAAAACGACCTGTGTAGACTACAGGTTATTTTTTCTCCTAAAGCCTATGGGCAGGCAAAAGCATCGGATTTTCAACAGTTTTAGGATCCAAAAACCGCCGAAAATACGATCGGTTTTGCATGCTGTGCAGACATAGCCTAACACCGCCACATGTTTATATCCACTCTGATCCATTTATTGTACTTAGGACTCGTTCACACGGCATTTTTGGATCCAATTGTGGATATGAAAATCGCATCCAGAAACGCTGCGTCGATCGGATCCTAAACGGATCCAACACGTACCCAGCATGCAGCTGTGTGTTTGGATGCGTTTTGGCTGCAGCAGGATCACTCCCTATAGTTTTAAATAGGGCTCCTGCTGCGTCTTTTGGACCAAGAATTGTCATGACAATTCTTGGAACGGATCCGAAAGACACATCAGAGATCACTCGTCTGAACGCTGATGCGTGTTTCATAGTAAAAGCAATGGAAATCACACTGCTCATTATTAGAAGTGTGATTGGGTCCCTTTAGGGTCCAACAGATGGATCCAAACACGTATCTAAAAGTGCATGTTTACACGGGCCCAACGCACTATGTGAACATACCGTTATAATACTTATTTTTATGTCAAATTGGTTTGTCTTTGTATTAAATTCGGAAAATTGCTAATAAAAATACAATTAAAAAAAAGAAATAAAAATAATACTGCCATATATCATAGAGCCTACATAGCAGGGACAGACAGCAAGAAAACCTTTAGGACGCCATAGCAGCTGCTACAACTCTAGTTATTCCCTTGGATGAGGATGCATTTATTTTACAGAGTATTGCCTATACTGGATCCAAATGGAGGTGCATAAAAGGCAGGTTTATGTAAATCCAGGGATCCGCCACAGTTTACGCTGACAAGGATGTGACCGCATGAAAAACATTATAGGCACCATTTTTTAATCCAGCAAGTTGACCAGTCTGGGCCCCCGCCCGAATTCATCCTATAGAGCTCCAGGGGTACAGCGCATACAACACATCTACTTTCTTGTACCCGTCCAAGTTCACTCTGGATCTCCAGATACATGAATGAACCCAATGGGACACTCCAGAGTGCAATGCTGACTGCTAGAAATGATCATTTTACTATTACGCACTTAACAAATCCGAGTTTAACATTCAAATACCATAGAAATAGCAGGGCAGTGACTATAGCCGCTACTTCTACCAAGTAATGGTAAAAAAAAAAGAAACCCAACATCCACCCAAAGTTCCAGATCTTGTGGTCAACACAGCGAGACAGTGAAAGCTGAGGGTATCAGGTTTCCTATAGGAAAGGTTGTGGGGGTAAGGAAAGGGCTGCAACATTTTTAACAAATTTAGCGAGTAAGGTGTTAATTAGGTGCCAGGGATTTTGCGAGGAGAGATGATTAACCCTGTTCTTCGAGCAGCAGATGCATAAAATAGATTTTACAGAATTACGGGATAAAGCGTAGGATTTGTGTCCAGTGGTGATTAATGAAAGCTTTGCTTCAATAGGGTTAACAGCACAGTGGCCATAAATGAACGTCAAACCAAAGGCAAACAAATTGCGCTAACCCAGCAGTTTACACTCGCGCTGAGACACCGGGGGTTAGAGCCGTGGTCTGGAGTACCGGCTATTTTAAACCCTGGCGTCACCGGTGCTAGCAGCGTTCAGGCCGTATATCAGTCATTAAGAAATGGCAATCAAAACACACGGAGCGGGAACATATAATCCCCGTCTGCTGAAATCTTCGGTTTTCCGTACACTCCAAATGTAATAAGCGGGGAAGGGGTAACTCCGCAGATTGGTGTATTTTTAGAAAATGTAATTCTATGTAACATGAGTATAAATGTCTGAAATATAGGCCAAGCAGCATTTAATGTTGTTTTTTCAATCTATCCCGAGCAGTACATGTGAAGGTAAGATTGGTGCAATACATGCAACTGTGCAAAGCTTTTCAGAAATGCTGCAGTGTTGGGAGAATGAACGACCCCTGAAGGCTGGAATCACACGTGAAGTTTTTATTTTAGCTAAACTCAGGAGTCAAAGGAAATAAGTATTTTTTTATTTTATATTTTTCCTTCCAATTGGAGCCACTACTGGCTTTGACTCAAGAAACTGCTTGAAATGAATGTGGGATTTCAGCCTAATAGTTTCCAGAAACAGTGCCGCTCTTGTGGGTTGTGTCTGGTATTGCACCACAGCCATGACCCGGTTCACACGGCTTATTGGCGGTGTAATTGCAGGACGTATTTCGCCCCGCAATTACACCGTGTGTTATTATCCACGGCTCGTATACGCCGCTAGTAATTGACATGTCACTTATCTCCCTGCTCACCGTATTGTGCGAGCGCGGAGAGGAGATGTAATTCATAGTTCTCTATGAGAACTGTAGATTACCGTAATGACCGGGACGTATTTCAGCCCGTAATTCGTGCAGTAGGGCGCGAATTACGGACTGTAATACGTCCCAAAATAAGCCGTCTGAACATAGCCTTAGGGTGCGTTTATACGATTATCCAACCAGTATTTTATAATTTTTTTTGCACGTAAGGGAACGGCTTTAGTCCGCGGTTTGCAGTTTCAAGCCGTCCCCTTCACATTGACATGCACATTTTCTGCTTGTTAAAAAAAAAAAAAAAAAAACTGGCAGAAAATTTGTGCAGTGTGAACTACTGGATAGATTTTCTATTTAAGGCAATGTAAAAGGTTTACCGTCGCTTTACAAATGATTTTCAAATCAGAAAACCAGCTGTAGATCAAACCTAAAACCCTGCTGTTGGGACGTACCTGAAAGTAAAAAAACCTGAAATTTTGGAAAAAAAAAAATCTTCTACAATGTTCAGCGTACGGAATAAATGATGATATTTTAATAGATCAGACTTTTACAGAAGCAATAATGCCAATTATATGTAACTGTTTTAATTAGCAAAATGGTAAAAGGGAGGTGTTTTTAACTTTTAATAATTTTTATTTTTTTTTATACTTTAATGCCTAAGTAAAGGCAAACATGGCGGCTATTCTGCTGCTGTTTCAGTTTCCTATCATTAGATGGTGAGGGCCCTATGACTTCTAGTAACATTATGTGGGTTCTCAGGTACGTCGCACCATTATTTATTCCTTTAATAATCGCTTGTTATGCTGCAGTTTCAGATCATTAGGTTGTGGGGGCCCATCTCATTTTGCTATGGGGCCCTATGACTTCTAGAACTACTATGTGGGTTCTCGGGCACCATTATTTATTCCTTTTATAATTGCTTGTTATGCTGCGGTTCCAGTTTAAGATCATTAGGTTGTTGGGTCATATCTCATTTTGCTATGGGGCCCTATGAATTCTAGTTACACCACTGTCCACAACATATATAATTCCTATCCTAAAGTTTTCTACATATGTGTCTGCTGGGAGTACATTTGGCTTGCAGAGTAGTGCTCAGACTGGTTACCGTATTGGATCTGTAGGGGTTTACATCTTACTGATGCAGACGGTAATATCCCCATTCACCACCTTACGTTCAGTGCTGTAGCACAAATATTGACATGGGATTGGTTGCTATGAGTTACAGCTTTTCTGCACTTTTGAACTTCTGGTAGTAAATCACCTGCACTGTCACAGTTTTGGAAAGCTCGAGTTAGACCCAGGAAATTTGATGCTTTACGTTGGAAATGCACTTGATTGTGTGATGAAAGAGCGGTGAAGATGGATATATGGTCAGTGAGCTAACTGGGTGCACGCCTGTCCCATAGATGTGATGCCATACTGCCATCTGCTGGCCAGAGACGTATGTGGCACTACCTTGTAGGCCAGAAAAAGGCTTTTTTTATCCATCTGGGCAAGAACGTTGAAGCACAATTCAGTGTTTCTGTACAGAATGTACTATTACTATGGGTAAGAGACTTAACATAAAAATCAGAGAAATAATCTCTTGGTAATTGGCTTCCGATGTCTGGAGGGCAAACCATTTTCCCATCGTACAGCAGCTTTGTGTAACCCGGTTCACATCTGTGTAGGAGGTTCTAGTCTCATGAACCGCGCAAAATGACAGAGGTCGGGCGCCCGGCCTGTAAAATGAACTAGTCATTAGAATGTGATCATGTCAGGGTTTCCGTCACTTTGGATGGAAGCTCCAAACAGAACCTCCAACACAAATGTAAATCTCTCCGTACTCAGCTGGTAATGCAGACATTAGCTGAGAGTGGGTAAGTAATTCAATTTATCACTTGACAGGTGGCATAGCACTAGGATATGGTGCCAATGTCTGATTAGTAAGCAATGTACCCCTGTGCCCGAAAGCAAAAACACTCAGACAAGGGGTATAGGAGGGGGAAAGATCTCTTCTTGAGGAGAGCCACCAATAAATTGGTTGGTGTGAGGTTTTACTCACCTATCAGACCTCACTGACTGTTTTGCATAAAGCAAAGGCTTATGGGAAAAGAGCTGAGGAACTCCACAGAGCACTCTATTGGAAAGCACTGTGCTACTTTGGTTATGAGAAGCCACAGCAATCCGTCCACTATCATTCAGACACAGAGGTCGTATCCATTGTAAATCAAAGCTTTACTTTATTTTCGTCTTCATGCATCTTAAAGGGGAACTCTTCTGTTACAGCACAAATAGAATTAGCATAGAATCCTGATCACAGCAACCACCGACCACAAGGAATATAGCGACGCTCCCGGCTATCCAACACATCGTTGGCAAACGAAGCCACGTCTACAGTGTTTACACACAGCCAAGAGGGGGATAGAAGAAAAAAAATAAGATATATATATATATATATATACACACAAACACACACACACACACAACACAACACACAACACACACACACCACACACCACACACACCCAGACATCCCACGCTCCAATTGCCAGGCTTTAAATCAATGCGGTGTCTAGTGTGTGGAATCTTCTCTCCTGAAATGTGGAGGTCGTAACAGGCATAAGGGTGGTTTCACCGGTGCGTTTTTGGTGGCATTTTTTGGAATGCGTTTTTTGTGCAGGAAGGACAACAATTAATGTATACATTTTGCACAAAAAACGCATTCCAAAAAAACGCATCAAAACTGCAGGTGTAAAAGCACCCTAAAGTCAATGTTCAACAGCTTTAAAATGGAAGTATTTCGGTCGTAATTACGCTCCGAAGTGCGCCAATACGGCCGAAAACGGCCCATTCATTCGTATTCACAGTTGCTATAGAGAACTATGGATTAGACGTCGGTCCTCTCCCCGGTGGAAGCCGCGGCGGGAGATAATCACCTGTCCTTTCTAGGTGCGTATAGCGGCCGTAGCAGTGATAGTGCTATGGGCCGCGAAGTCGGCCCGCTATCACTCCCCGCTCCCCAAGCCCCGTCCACACGACATAATTGCGGGGCTATTAACTCCGCAATTAAGCCGTGTGAACATAGCCTAAGAGAGGTAACAGAGAAGGTTCCCACCTGTATTGAGGTCGCCTTGCTGATTGGCAGGTGGGTTTAAGCAGTTTTTGTTCAAAAATGTGAAATAAGAACCTCAGCATTTTCCATGTATTCTTAGTAACAGAAATGCTTTTCCAGAAATTCCTATGTTCTTTTTTTGATGGGTTTTAGTGTTAGTAGTGCACTACTGATATTGGATTGGGAACGTATGTTACTGCCACATCAGTGTGCACCTATCCTCATTTTTTTCAAAAAAGTTTTTGGGGATGTGCAGAACCAAATATTGTTTTCTAGTCTGTCATTATCTCTGTAATAATGTGTAGGTTTGAGAGCTCACCCTTTGCCTCAATTTAAGGGCGTGGATACTTCAGCAGTATGGTGGAAGGCACCATTTTAGGGAGTCATTCCATCGGGAGTTATTCCATCTTGCAAACTCCAAATCTGTGACAGTGACATGCACACTTTAAAAGTAAGTTGTGCATAACACCTCGCTCCGCATCTTTCACTGCTGGGATCTCCGACACCTATAACATATAGGAAGCCCACTACTTTGCGGAGCAGGAGAGATCTGACACATTCTGTCCTCACTAGACTTGCCCTACAAATGTTTATTATATAAATGAAAGAATCCCAAAGCTGCAGGATAAACACGCAACTTCCTCCCATAGTGCATCTGTTTGTTTAGTGATGGCTAATTAATCCTTTAAGAGTGACGCTTCCCACAGTGCTAAGTCAGATGTCTCCTTAATTCGGTAAACATCACTTTTCTTGTGAGTTAGATGGGAATAGCCCAATGATAAATTAGGTTTCTGCCGGGAGTTTAGGTGAAAAGGGGGGTCGTGAATGGGATTAAAAGTGACGTTAAACTCAAAGCACTGATTGACCTGCAAAAATTAGAAGTCTCATTACCAAAAAAATCTTTGTGCAGTGATCTAAAAATGCAGTGTAGAGCCTTAAGGGAACTGTCACATGTTATCCCCCTTGCTGAGGGCAGCACAGCTGTGGTGTTATTTTTAAGATTTTTTATTTTTTTCTTATTCATAAGTAGGTGCTAGCTCCGCCCCCCAAAGGCTAGCCCCACCCCACTAATTTATTTCACATGTTCTACCTATTCAAAGTAATAGGTTTGTCCGTTGAGGTGGGCGGTGCTAGCCTCAGGTGGGCGGGGTTTGAAAAAACCTGACACTCAGAAGGACTCTTTGAATGACTCTTCTGCCTGAAAACTGCAGACTTGAGCATTAAATACACGAAAACTCCAGCATCTTACAGAATAAGGGACACAGCGCTGGGAACAGCAGGTCTGCCACTAGCTTGTTCTGCCCTCAGCCAGGGGATCAAAAACTATGTGACAGGTTCTCTTTAAAGAGGACCTATGGTCATTCCTGACACGTCTGCCTTAGGGTATGTTCACATGGTTTATTTTGGGGTATAATTGCCGCGTATTACGCTTAATATGCGGTGAAATGCTCCCCGCAATTACGGTAATCCATAGCTGTCATAGATACCTCTGGATTACGCCTCGTCCCTCCGCACGTGCAATACGATTTTATTGTACGCGTGGGGAGATAAGTGACGTCATTTATTTCCGTCGAATACGCGCCTAGAGTAATGCATGTCAATGGGGCCGATGGGCTTTGATACATAGGTTTTATGGGAAATTGTTTTGTACAACTATGGTAGTAATATCTTCATTCAAATTTCTGTATATCCTGGGTTAAGGAGTCAGTGGGCGGTCTTATCGGTGATTGACAGCTACCTCTGTATGCACTCATACAAGGAAGGCTGTCAATCACCGATAAGACCGCCCACTGACTCCTTAACCCAGAAAAAGCAGGAGTTTAAATAAATAAAGTAAGTTCTTCAGAATCACTTCCACAAAACTATGTATCCGTCTGCTCAGCTCCTCCTGCTTTATAACACGCTGCCTGCAGATCAGATTGCACGGTTTATGTGGCTGCTTCACGTCCGTGTCCGAGTTCAGTTCGGAAGCTCAGTTGCAAATTCTGTTGAGAGCGACAGAAATAAAATAGCACAGACTGCGTTCTGTGAAAATAGTGGGCGCCGATGGTGTTCATTGTACATCTGGTCCACATCCACCTCAGCAGTGATGTTCTGAAAGGAGCCTCCAATGCAGATGTGAACCAGGCCTTAGCGTATGTTCACACGTGGAAATTTAGGGGATGTATAGTACCGTGTTTTTTGGAACCACCGTCGCCTTTAACAGGGGGGGGGGGGGGGGGCCGGCAGCCCATTGACATGCAAAGTTTGCGGCGCCTAATCCCCGTGAACAATTGACATGTCAATTCTTCCCCTGCGCGTAAAATACGATCGTATTGTACGCGCGGGGGGAGGGGGGCGTAACCCATAACTCTCTGAGCGCTATGGATTACCGTCATTGCGGTGCGCTTTTTGTCGCGTGTAACGCGCAATACGTGGTGACATGCGCTCCAAAATAAGCCGTGTGAAATACCCTTAATGCTTTTGTCCTACTGCATACAGGGCTAAGAGGGGAGGGGGGGGGGAATACTGCTGCAGTCAATTGCCTTACAGCCATGATTGTAGAGAGGAGGGGGCACATGTATTGTAGAGAGGAGGGCGCACATGTATTGTAGAGAGGAGGGCGCACACGTATAGTAGAGAGGAGGGCGCACACGTATTGTAGAGAAGGAGGGCACACGTATTGTAGAGAGGAGGGGCACACGTATTGTAGAGAGGAGGGGCACACAGTATTGTAGAGGAGGAAGATGAGGGGGCACACGTATTGTAGAGAGGAGGGAGCACATGTATTGTAGAGAGGAGGAGCACGTGTATTGTAGAGAGGAGCGCGCACACGTATTGTAGAGAGGAGGGGGCACATGTATTGTAGAGAGGAGGGCGCACATGTATTGTAGAGAGGAGGGCGCACACGTATTGTAGAGAGGAGGGGGCACACGTATAGTAGAGAGGAGGGGCACACGTATAGTAGAGAGGAGGGCGCACACGTATAGTAGAGAGGAGGGGGCACACGTATTGTAGAGAGGAGGGCGCACACGTATTGTAGAGAGGAGGGCGCACACGTATTGTAGAGAGGAGGGCGCACACGTATTGTAGAGAGGAGGGCGCACACGTATTGTAGAGAGGAGGGCGCACACGTATTGTAGAGAGGAGGGGGCACACGTATTGTAGAGAGGAGGGCGCACACGTATTGTAGAGAGGAGGGCGCACATGTATTGTAGAGAGGAGGGCGCCCAGGTATTGTAGAGAGGAGGGGGCACAGTAAATTGATAGTAGAGGAGGGCGCACACGTTATTGTAGAGAGGAGGGCGCACACCGTTATTGTAGAGAGGAGGGCGCACTACGTATGGGGGGTAGTAGAGGAGGGCGCCCCTGTATTGTAGAGAGGAGGGCGCACGTGTATTGTAGAGAGGAGGGCGCACGTGTATTGTAGAGAGGAGGGCGCACGTGTATTGTAGAGAGGAGGGCGCACGTGTATTGTAGAGAGGAGGGGGCACGTGTATTGTAGAGAGGAGGGCGCACGTGTATTGTAGAGAGGAGGGAGCACGTTATGTATTGTAGAAGGAGGGGCACTGTATTGTGAGAGAGGGGCACGTGTATTGTAGAGAGGAGGGCGCACGTGTATTGTAGAGAGGAGGGGGCACATGTGTTCAACTAGTAAAGAGAGACAAAGATGAAAGGAAAGAAGGAGATGAACTCCTTAGTGACTGCTCCAAAATGGTCTATTGGCAGCTTCCTGCTAAGATGCCTCTTTACGCTGCTGCTGAAGTGGTCTGTAAAGTTATCCCAGGCCAAGCGTGCTCTCTGTGATCTTATGATATTCACAGATGAAAGGTAATAAGTTATATTACAAACAAAATTAAAAGAAGAAAAATGTATGGGGGGAGTTGTAGGCGCATGCTTGGTGATTAAAGTCTCCCATTGATTAGCTTTAAATATGTAGGCAAAGGCAGATAGACGCATATCAAATACATTGCTTTTCTGATTTTGCTTTGTTTCAGTGCTGGAGCAGTTTTTATGTCCTGCTTCTCCAAGTTAATAACCATCTCTCATTTCTCCAGCTGCGTTGCCCAGCCACGGTGACTCCCTGCTGTGTCTTATCAGCAGCACATAAGTTTATCTATGTTACTGACGAACCTTAACCTTTTGGCGCTCTCTAGCCTTGTGCCTTACTGTTTAAAACATTTTCTTGGCAGTGTCCCTCTAACAGGAATAGCAGAGTTGAAATGTCAGTCACTGCTGTAGGAAGTTTGAGCTCACAATTGGCTGTGAAGAGTAGGCTCTGTGAGACAGCTTGGTGGGAACAACCCTTTAAGTCCTAAAAAAGGTTGATCCCTTTTAGGGTTTAAGGAAGCAATAGCTAAGATATAGTTTTGTGCATTTTTTATGTTTAGTTTTCTATGAACTCCAGTCTCCTACCTGGTGTGTCATTGGGTGCGGTGAGACACGACCTCTATGAATGTGGTATTGTTATCACAGCAATGGTGACGCCTGGAGTGCAGTGCTGTCTGTCCATGCTAATGTCCGATCAGGTGAGAGATTGTGAATTTTACTACTTTAATGATCATACCTACGGGGCAAGTAAAAAGTCAGGAAATACTGCTACGTTAAAGGGGTAGTCTCACAACAAGGGTTATTTACCATGTTTAAAGCTAGAGTCTGTTACTAAATACATGGCTGTTCTGATTTTGCTTCCCTTCCAAGCTAGAGCAGATATTATATCCTACTTGTGTATACAAGCTTCCCTATGTTACCGACCACCACTCTGCTCTAGCAGTGGCTGGGATGGTGATGTCACTCCCTGATGTGTCTTACCAGCAGC
The DNA here is from genome assembly GCA_025379985.1 of Phyllomedusa bahiana. Classification (NCBI taxonomy): domain Eukaryota; kingdom Metazoa; phylum Chordata; class Amphibia; order Anura; family Hylidae; genus Phyllomedusa; species Phyllomedusa bahiana. The sequence continues at coordinate 74,070 of JAODAL010014620.1, forward strand.
ACAGCAGCTTGTTTGTTTCTTAGGGTTTGTTCACACAACGTGTTTGAATCCGTCTGTCGGACCCTAAACGGACCCAAACATGCATCTAAGGGTACGTTCACACGGCGTAATTGCGGCGCGTACAGTACGCAACGCAATATGCCGGGTGATTTGGGAGTTGCGCTGATCAGCGCGTACTCCCAAGGCACGGAGGGGGGAGGGCGGAACAGCCCGCCGGCCCCATTGACATGCATTGTTCGCAGCGCGTAATTGCCGCGAATAATTGACGTCACTTATCTCCCTGCGTGTACAATACGATTGTATTTTACGCGCGGGGGGACGAGGCGTAATCCATATTTCTCTATGAGGGCTGTGGATTACCGTAATTGCGGCACGCATTTTGCTGCGTCTTAAGCACAATACGCGCCAAAATACGCCCTGCAATTACGTGGCAAAATAAGCCGTAATAATGAGCAATCTGATTTTACATTGCTTTCACTGTGAAACACGCATCAGCGTTCAGACAAGTGATCGCCGATACGTATTTACTTGCGTCTTTCGGATCCATTCTAAGAATTACCATGTCAATTGACGCAGCAGACGCCCTTTTTAAAATTATAGGGTGCGTTCCTGCTGCAGCTAAAACACATCCAAACACGCACCCGCGTGCGGGATAAGTTTAGGATCCGATCGCCGCTGTGTTTTTGGATGCAAAAACTGTAAACCTTTAGAGCTTTGTAGCCTTGTGCTTGCACCACCAATGTCCATCGAAGAGGCTCAGCTACGAATAGCAGACCTGATACACCAATGACTGCTGTAGAACCACACACAGCCTGAAAAGGAAGTGGGGCCTGAAGCTGGCTTTGAAGAGCAGGCTCTGATACAGCGTGGTGAGAACCCCTCTTTAAAATAGGGAGAATCAAACACATCTCGTTCTAGTTGAGATGGATGATTGTAGTGCAAACTAAGGCAGAGTTGCATGTAGGAACCCGGAAAGCCAGCACATTTCCTTCCATCAGACCCTTATCACCTATGAAACAGCAAATCCATAAAGTAAATCTATAGAATGGTTTCTAGCGCCATGTGTAAAGTTGTCCAGACGTCACTGATGCCAAAAATGTTATTACTTCTGTATGGTTTTTTTGTTTTATATTTCCACTTTTGTATGAACTTTAGTGGAAGGAGATGTGTACCCTGACACTGAAGCGGTTAATCCTGCACATAATCGCCTGTAACTCGATATTATTTGGTTAGCTGACCTGCTGCTCTGCTCCCCGAACAAGAGAGGTAAGGACAGTGGCGGAGGCGCAGCGGCGAGCTGCCGGCAGCTGTATTCCCGAGGCCACATATGGCAGTAGGATATTTCCAAGTGTCAGAGATTCTCCATAATTCAGGAATATCTCATTTTTTCCATTGACCTAGTAACTGCTTTGACTTGACCTTCCAGTGCGTATCGGCCACTTAACATTCAAATAAGCCGCATTTCTCATAAAATAACATTCTCTGGTTTCTCCTTCCCTTTTACTTCTAATGAATATTTCTATTATGAAAACATAATTAAAATACCCGGACATTCGGATAAAGTATAATGGATCTGCCTGTGCAGCTCTTAGTGCAGAGGGTAAAAAAATTACCAGTAAGTCTGCATGTCCATTGGCTGTGATGTTAAAATGGGATATACTATAACAATATTTTCTGACCTGCAAATCTGCCTACGTGAAGAAGGGCTTTTATAAATCAGAAATATCCTAACTAGTTAGAAATTCGGAGGTTTGGGAAGGTTGTTACATCGTCTGTGGAATATTATGTGATGGTAGCAATACTGGTGGTCACCCTGCTTCCCAGCATTTGATATAGCTGAGGAGATTTAAAGGGTTTGTCTGGGGGGATAATTAAAATATATAAAAAAACAGACTTGGCTGAAATATGAATGAAAGATTACCCAGCTTCCGATTCCCCTGCCATTTTGGTGCTGCCCGGGTCCCCGTTGGTCCCTACACTTCCTGTGGGGCCAGTGCTGCTCAACAGCCTCTCGAGTCTCTAACGAAGTGACCAGAGTTCTTGTATTAAAGGGAACCTGTCACATAGGTGATGCCCCCCTTGCTGAGGGCAGCACAAGCTAGTGTCAGACCTGCTGTTTCCAGCGCTGGGTCCCTTATTCTGTAAGATGCAGTGGTTTTATGAGGCCTCATCATGCCATCACTTGGACCATCATCATCATCTCTCATCACAGATGTATAATTATTATCCCCTGATGAACCATATCTTGGGGAAACGCGTCGGGACTTATGTCTGTGTTCTTTATGTTTGTTACTGTAAATTTAGTTAGTTAGGGTGAGTCGCCGAGAGGTGGGGTGGCCCTTTTCGGGGGGGAGTGCTCTATCTGGATAGGGCTAGTAAGTGATAGCGATAGGCTTTTCTTTTATATGGTATTAAAACTGGCCCAAATTTGGGGCAACGGAGTCTACTGTGACAAGGTCTTCAGAACCGTGAGTTTTTGACCAAAATTTTTTGACCAATTTTCCTCCCTCTTATAGGGGCACTTCTCCCTGCTAATAGGTATTTGGTATAATGTCTTTTTTGCTGTGATTAGCTAGACATTGTCCACTTGCTTTTGTATCTAGGTACTGATATACACCGGGTACTTTATACATATACATTTGCATATTTGTATAGTGGCTATATGTGTGAGGCCATTTTTATGTATAAAGGATAATTAAATTTTTAATGCATTACCCTATTAAAGATTATTGTTTTTAGGAATTTTTCTTTTGATCTGTGAGACGGTTTTCTATATTCCTATTATCTCTTTTTTCTGTGAGTTATTACTTGGAATAGGTAGAAACAGGTAAATAACTCAGGTGGGCGGGGCTAGCATTTGGTGGTTGGAGACAACACCTCATGAATAAGATTTGAGCATTTGTCATCTCAAAGTTTCATAGGATGTATGAATGAAATAATGCTGCTTTGCTCTGTCACTTCCTGGTCAAGCTGTCTGTAATTAGCATATGAGCTCCGTGTATTCAGACTTCTGCTAATTAGATAAATCTCATGCTGTCAGGACCAGGAAGCTTCTGAGTTAAAGTAAACAGTAGTAATTACTGTCATTTTGTCTGAAAGATCAGATAATACACAAGCTCTCACTGTCTAGAGTTCTGTACTGCCGAGATTAGTTGAGAACTGTGGATTACCGTAGTTACTGGGACGGATTCCAGCCATATTGCAACGCAAATACGGCACGCAGTACGGCTCCAATCCGTCCCAGAATAAGCCGTGTGAACGAGGCCTTACACCACTGTAGCTCTATATATATGTGACCCCCAGTGTCTTCCTGAATTCATATTCATAAGAAATGTTGACTATACCTTATGCCCATTTTTTTCTTGTATTTATTGCAGCAATGTCATCCTATCTGTTCATTATCAAATCTGAGCTACCGGCTGCCATCGCTGGGTTCTTGGCCGGTGACCATAGTGGGTGAGTGTTGCCAGTGGTTTAGGGTAATCGTATTATGGAATGAATAATGATGGTAAAGCTTTAACATATATGTGAGGATTCTCCCTCAATCTGACAATAACAATATTTTATATGATCAGGACGCTCATGAGGGAAGGATGATCCCAGTGATTTGATTGACTTTCGTCACTAGAAACTGCTTGTATGATAGTAAATTTGATTTCTTTACATTCCATGTATGTTCCTATCACAGCAAAGGAAACGTTAGGGTTTAGGGTATGTTCACACGATGTGCTGCGGCACATACAGTATGCGCTGAAGTACATCATGTATTTCGGGAGCTTGTGCTAATACGCGCATACTCGCGGGTGGGGGGGGGGGGGGGTTGGGGCGGCAGCTCGCCGGTTCCATTGACATCCAGTACTTGAGGTGCGTATTCGCCACAAGTAACTGACATGTCACTTATCTCCCCCCGCGGCGTATTGTACGAGCGGGGAGAGGAGGTGTAATCCATAGTTCTCTATGAGAACTATGGGTTAGCATAATTTCATCGCACATCTCGCCGCGTATTAGAGAGCAAATATGCGCCGAAATACGCACCGAGAAGACCCCGTGTGAACATATCCTTAGGTTTACTACCAAATGGACGAGAAAAATGTAAAGGCATTTTCAGATGTGGTGGATTTTCAGTGCTTATTTCGTACTAACAACCAATGAGAAATTAGAACAATACTACAAAACATGTGAATAAAATTTTTACACTCATTCACATATTGTTGGGAAAAAAAACAGGCCACAGGGATGTTAGGGCAGATTGTGGATTTTAAAATCAAAGAGCATGCATATTGTCTTGCAGAACTTCCGAAAATTGCACCATTTGTAATACCTACAGGATTTGCATCACAATTCTGCAAGGGAACGTTTCCACTTTTTAACCTTGATTTGGATTATAAGCGCCCACCTGGTATAAAGTTATTGGAAAGAAACTGAAAAGTGTGGCGTGCATATGTATTCAGCCCCCTGTACTCTGACAACCCTAAATAAAATTCAGAGTGACCAATTATCTTTAGACGCCACCTACTTCGTAAATTGAGTACATCTTTAGGCCTGGGAAGCCCTGAGAGGTTTGTTAAAGAATAGTAGTGAACATACAGCAGCATGAGACTCAAGGAACACTACATGCAGCTCCAGGATAAAGTTGTAGCAAAGTGTATTACAGGGTTAGGTTTAAAAAAAAAATAGGCCAAGGTCTAAACATCTCACAGAGCACTGTTCAATCCATCATCTGTAGATAGAAGTATTGCACAACTGCTAACCTACCAAAACATGGCCGCCCACCTAAACAAACAGCACAGTCAAGGAGAGCACTAATTATAGGGGCAGAAAAGAAGCCCAGGGTCACTCTTGAGGAGCTGCAGAGATCCACAGTTCTGGTGGGAGAATCTGGTCGCCAGGACAACTATAAGTTGTGTACTCCACATATCTGGCCTTTATGGAAGAGTGGCAAGAAGAAAACCATTTTGGAAAGACACTTTTTGGAGTTGTCAAAAAGCTATGGAGGGGATGCAACAAGCTTGTGGAAGAAGGGGCTCTGGTCAGATGAGACTAAAATTGAACTTTTTGGCCTAAATGCCAAATTCTATGTGTGGAGGAAATCCAGCAGTGCACATCACTGTGAACACACCATCCCCACCGTGAATGATCATGCTGGAGGAAAGCTTTGCTTCAGCACGGACTGAGAAGCAGGTCAGAGTTGATAGGAAGATGGATGGAGCTAAATACAGGACAATCCTTGAGGAAAACCTGTTAGAGGCTACAAAAGATTTGAGACTGGGACGTAGCTTCACCTTCCAGCAGGACAATGACCCTAAACATACAGCCAAAGCTACAATGGAAGGGTTTAAATCAAGGCATATTTATGTGTTTAAAGGGTCCAGTCACCGACCAGATATAAATCCCTTTGAGAATCTGTGGCAGGATTTGAAAATTGCTGTTCACAAACACTCACCAACCAATCTGACTGAGCTCGAGCTATTCTGCAGAGAAGAATGGGCAAAAATTCCAGCCTCTAGATGTGCAAAGCTGGTAAAGACCTCCCCCAAAAGACTTCAGCTGTCATTGCAGCTAAAGGTGCTCCTACAAAGTATTGACTCCTGGGGATGAATACATATGCACAACACACTTTTCAGTTTTGTTTTTTTTTTATTCTGGAAAAAGCATGTATAATTTTCTTCAGAAATACTGCTTTATGTTGTTCTATCACATGAAATATCAATAAAATACATTTAAGTTTGTGGCTGTAACATTTAAAAATGAGGAACAGTTAAAGGGATATGGTGACTTTTGCAACCCACTGTACGTCTCCAAAATATGAGGTTGACCCGAGGTATTTTTCTGTGTGAATTTAGCCTTACAATGTGCATGTTGAGCAGATATCTGGTGAAAAAAAGGTTAACGTCTAAACTTGACTACTTCACCACATGAAAGCATCTGAACTACAAATCGCAGCTAATATTCTAAAGCTGGCCATACACTTTTTAGATAAGTAAGCCAAATGTTAATTTAGTCGACAGCTATTCCTCCTGAGCTCCCTATATATCTACACGTACAGTGGGGGCTTATATCCCCTGAGAACAAAAAGGTTTGGGCATGTTAATATAACAGCCAAATCAGTCATCTTCCATGAGTTAAAACACCCCCATATACATTAGAGGGTCGGCAGGTATGTTTATCTTAAGTGCATGGCCGGCTTAAAGAGGTTGTCCACCTTATATTGTTTTTATTGTGTAGATTATACAATTTTTTAATTAATGGCGCTCCAAAATAAATAATAATATACTTGTATTAAAAATTCTGATACAATTTTTTTTTAGTATCAATGCAGTAGGCTCTATTTAGAATTTAAAAAAAAATGGTACATCCACATTCCTGTCCATAGTAAGGGCTCCCATTCAGTAACTGTATGAACTAAACATGGCGTCTGTCATTTTACCTCCTTGCAGTCAGCAACAGGGTCACATGAAATCTATGGGGTAACGGAGTAGGCGTAATGGTGGAATAACACTTATTAACCCCATATCAAAACATGACGTATGAGTAAGTAATGGTGCCGGCAAGGTCCTATGTAGCGGGCTTAGTTGGTAAGTCTGCTACATAGCAGGCTGCTAACTGGGAATGGGGCTGGCTCAGTTTCCTGCTGTTTAACCCTTTGGCCGCGGCTGAGGCTTCTAAATGATTAAGAAACTGTTGCGCACCATTCCTCACGCCGATCAGCACCCCGCAGCAAGATTGTGGGGTGGCCAATCCATTGACATGGAAGCTGAAAGCCTAATGAAGGCTTCCATAGCCGCCATGTTTAGGTTTCTTTTACTTCCTACCCTAGGCAGGAAGTAATAGAACGGCCATCATTGTACTCCCTTCTGCATTGTTTTATACACTGCAGAAGGGTGTACTGACAATCGCATCCTCAAGTGGTCAAGTACCCTAGGGGGATTTAATGTTAGTGTGAATTTATTTTATTTTTTTTAAGTATAAAAAAAATAAAAATTATTATAAAAAAATGTAAAAAAAAGTTAAACACCTCCCTTGTCATTTTGCAAATTAAAAAAAGTTACATATAATTGGCATTCTTGCGTCTCTAAAAGTCTGATCTATTAAAATATATCATCAATTATTCCGTACACTGAATACTGTAGAAGAAAAAAAAATCAGAATTCCAAAATTGCAGGTTGGTGTCCTTTCGGGTACATCCCCACACCAGGGTTTTTGGTCTGATTAACAGACTGTTTTCGGATTTGAAAAGTGTCTGTAAACCAATCTTTAACCATCCTGATAGACTGTAATGGAAAAATCGTTCAGCAGTCCACGCTGACCGGATTTTCTGCTGGACAGTTTTTTATACACTCCTAAAAAACTTCGAACATGTTCATTCTTCCACTTGGTTTTTGGGCGGAAGATGGTGCACGTCAATGGTTGAGGGGGACGGGCGAATCTTTAAAAAGTCAGATCTTTCCCAAAATGGTACCATGACGAGTGTACGGTGCAGGGTCACACGACGTGTTTAGGGGTCACATGACACCCTGTTTCCCCAAAAATAAGACAGTGTCTTATTAATTTTTGCTCCTAAGGACGAGCTAAGACTTATTTTTAGGGGATCTCTTAAGAACAAGAATTCACATTTATTGTTGAACAAAAAAATATATATACACACATACAAAAAATCGCAGCACTCCAATATGCAGTGAAAAAATTAAACAACAGAGCTCTGTGGACATGTTGGAATAAAGACTTAGTTTTTTCATTTTTTCACTGCATATTCAAGTGCTGCGATTTTTGGGATTTATTTATGTGGACTTGTGACTCGATTTGAACATTGCTGGCACCCATTTATTTTGTTGTATATTTTTGAGTGCTGCTGGTTTTCCTTTTTATATATATATATATATATCTGTGTTAATTTTAGCCAATTATTATCCCACAGTAAATACAAAACTCTGTCGTTTCAGGAGCTGGTACCTGGATGGCAAAATTGCTGTTAATAATTACGGCAGTGTGCATTGTGCTCCCATTGGCGCTGCTCCCCAAAATAGGTAAGGAAAAAATAAATCTATGTATAAGGGGGAAAAAGTCCCCTCTTAATGGGCTGGCAAGGGATGGCAAAGGAAAGGGGCCCTGTAAGAAGCAAAGATAGCTTTTTTTTTTCTTTTCTTTCTTTTCATTGGGGATATTTTACTTTGTTTCAGGCAGGGGGCCTGGCTTGTTAAGCCATTACTTAGGTTGCAGTAGTATGTTGTCTGTTATATAAAAATAAAATCTTTACAGGAGAACATTAAAGAGCAGCTTTTACTTATGGCATTCCATTAGCGGTAAAGCTCGTCCTAATTCGGCCCTACAAAACGACATGAATGATCTGTGACAGGCACAGGGAAAGGCTGTTATTTTGAGCTTTAAGCTCCAGATACCACGCACTGTAAAATAAAACATACCAGAAATGTAAAACCTTAGCTCTGCATTAAGATCAGGTTCCATATAAATTGCTTTTTATTTTACTGTTATTTTACAGGCTTTCTTGGCTACACAAGTAGTTTGTCATTTTTCTTTATGGGGCACTTGCCCTTGGTTTGGGAAAAGGCCTTAAAAAAAAAATTTTTTTCCGGGGGCTTTTTAATTGGGCCAAATTTACTTTCTCCCTTTTCCCCTTCTTAAATGATTCCTGCTGAGCGGAACTTTTTTTTTATTTTCCTCCTCTTTCTTCTAATGTCTTTTTTATCACCTACACCTCTTGGATTGAGTTTTAGGTCACCTTGGTTTGAGTAGAGAACTAATATGCGCAAATAAATTTTCATAATAGAGTTTTTAAAGGGAAATCCTTTTTGATTTTTAATAAAACCCCTTTTTAAAAACAAATTTTTATTTCCCAAAAATTGTATAAATAGATTGGGAAAGTTCTGACTTGGGCTGCACCCAAAATTTTTTCACCCTTTAATACGAAATTGTAAGCACCCCAGTTTGTTTTTCCCCGAAATGGGATGAAAAAATTGTAAAATTTTTTTTTGGAACGATGCAGAGGGGTTTTCCGGAAAAACATTTTTTTGGCACAAATAAAATTAAAAACAACTTTTGGGGGAAAATCTAAAAATATTTTCCTTTTAGTCGGGGGCTTAGACTTTCCCGGTTTTTTTTTCCCCCATCTGAAGAAACCCCCAAATTTTTAGGAGGACCCTTCCTGCCCGTCAAAAGTCCAGGAGAATTTGGACCCCCAAACTTGGCCCCAAAGGAGTAGTTGGGGAGAAAATTTGCGGCCCGGATTTTATTTCCCTCCTCCCTACAACTCCCACTAGGACACGAAATTTGTGAAAGCTCAGAAAGTGAAGACCCCGCCCGTGTTTTTGGGTAAAACCCGGGGTCCGGGAAAACTTTTTTTTAATGGGTAGATTTGGGCCCGCTTTGGGGGGGGCTCCCCTATAATACGATCAATGCCTCTTTTTCTACTGCCATACTTCCAGACGGGTGGTCAGGCACAGATCAAAAACCAGCTACATGATTGCAGTTACTGGAACGGTGGACAACTATATTACATGAACATGAAACCCAGAAAATTTCAAAAAAAAACAATATAAAAACTTTTTTCCCCTTTAAACCTTTTCCCTTTTTTTTTGATCCTACTTTGTCTAATATTACCATTAACACTGAGAAGCAGTTCCAGGAGCTAAAGGGGGTGTTGCCATAATGCACATTGAGGGCATATCAATAGAATAGGCCATCAAAGTGTGATAAAGGTTTCAGGGTTTTTCCCCACTTACTCAGTAAAAAAACCCCTGAAAGGGCTTTTTTCTTAATGGGGCACTGTTCATACATGCACCCCCAAATCTCCAAATCTTTTGGGAAAACAAGTGAGCAGGGGTTCAGAACTTCCCAAAGAACCCGAAAAAGGAATCCATGGCAAGCGTGACCAGCTCTCTGTCCAGAGCCGAGACTTTTGTGGGCAGGGTTTTATAGATAAAATGCGGGCCCACACCCCCCGAGGTAAAAGGCTAATAAAACGCAAAGGTGGAACACCCCCTTTTAAAAAAAGTCCTCCCCCCTCCTCAAAAAGCCTGTCCCCTTTTAGCTTTCCCCCTCTGTCCCCTTTTTTTTTTCCCCTCTTTTTCCGACTGAGGAGACAGGGCCCTTTAAGGGGGGTTTTCTCACTGCAAGGGGTTTTTGCTTTTTTTGTTTAAAAATCTTACAAAAACAAGTCACTTTTTAATATACACCCCACCGGCCACTTTATTTGGTACAAACCCTGCAAAAAACGGGTTTGGGCCCCCTTTTTTTCCTTTAGAACGCCTCAATTCTTCCCGGGGAAAAGATTTTAACAAGGTGCCCGGAAGCATTCCTCAGAGATTTTGGTCCATATTGGGCATGATGGCATTTACACAGTTTCCGCAGATTTTGTCCCGGGTGCACATCCTTTTTGGGGAAACTCCCCCTTCCCCCCCCAAACCCCAAAAAATTCACTTTTTGGGTTGAGATCTGGGGACTTTTTGGGGGCCCTTGGGGTACAGTGAACTCATTGCCCCTGTTTAAGAAAACCAAATTGAGAAAATTCCACTTTAGACAAAGGCTCCCCTTACCCCCTGGGAAAATAGCCAAACAATGTTGGGAAAACATTGTGGGCATAAAAGGGGTGGGGCAAAGGTCCAAAACAAAAAAAATACTCAAGGGGAAAGGGGTGGGGTTGCCGGGCGATGCCCCAAATTTGGGAACCCCAAAAAGGGGCCCCAAAAAGGGGCCCAAAAAAAAATTCCCCACACCATGGGCACCACCACCACCCCGCCAAAACCCTTTATACAAGGGGGATTTGGGTTTCCTGCTTTTCAGGGTTTTTGGGCGCCCAAAAACCTGACCCCTTTCCCTCCCCAATGTCGGGAGCAGGGAAAACGAAAACTCATCAGACCAGGCAAAGGGTTTTTTTCAATCTTTTACTTTTCCAAATTTTGATGACTTTTGGGGAAATTGGAGCCCCAGTTTTCCCGTTCTTAGCTGGGAAAAAAATGGCACCCGTGTGGCTTCTGCGCTGTAGCCCCCTCTGGGCCCAAAGTTCGCCGTACTGTGGTTTTAGAGATGCTCTTTTCTTCCTACCTTGGTTTTTAACGGGGGGCTATTTTGAAATCCCCTGTTTTCCTTTCTATCACTCGAAACCCGTCCCCGGGCCCAAATTTCCCCTTTTAAACCCCTGGCATAACAAGCATTTTTTCCGCCCCACAGGAAAATGCCGCTCACTTTTGGGTTTTTTTTTTTCTTTTTTCGGGGGCCCTTCTCTTTAAAAACCCCAAAAGAAGGGTTTTTGCGGTTTAAAATCCCATGAGATTTAGCATTTCTGGGAAAAACCAGAAACCCCCCTTCGGCAACCCCAAAAACCAACCACGGTTTAAAAGGGACTCAAAAAAAAAACCCTTTTTTTCCCCATCCCTTATTTTTTTTGGGTTTTAACTGCAGGAGATTGTCCTTTTACCATGTCCCACATGCCTAAAAGCACGAGTTTGGCCCCCCAAGGGGGATTTTGGGTGATTAGAAATAAAGTGTTAACGGGCAGTTGGGCAGGTGTACCTAAAAAATGGGGGCCCTTTAGTGTATGGCCCTTTTAAAATTTTCCTAAACCCATTCCTTTTAGATATCCCCTCTTTTTTGGGGTTCAAACAGCTCCTCGGGGGCCCCTATAAAAAATAAAAGACCTGTTTTAAAACTCCATGATAGGGGCCCCCAGCACGGTTGCATAGGGGTACTGACCTGGGGTTTTTACAAAAAGCCTTTGGGAAAGCCAGTAAACAAAGTCCCCGATTTTAAAATGAAACCAAAAAACAGGCGAGGTTAAATGAAAACAAAAAATTTTTGAGACCCAAAACCCCTTTAATAATTTCATCATTTCGCGATAAGCAAGAAATTTTAAACCCTTTTTTTCTCCCCGGCCCGAATTTTTTATGCTTTTTCCTTTTTGGGGTTATGCAGAAAATGCTTTTAGAAAGACTAACAAGGGAAAGGGTACATTTTTTTTTTTACTTTTATATTTTCATTCCTTTAAAAATTTTGTTTCCTTTAAAAAGAATAAGAAAAGGGAAAGAAAGGGGCATTTGACATTTGTCTGAGAATCCCAAAAAAGGGTTGGGGGCCTGATAAAACCCCTAACAAACACCCTTTACCTAAAACCTATAAACACTGATGGTAACACTAAGGAATGGATTCCTTGTGGCCCAATGACCTTTATTTTGTAAGCGAAATGAAGGTCTTAAGGGAATTCCCCCTAGGGCCCCTGGGATTAGTTTTTCTCCTTTTTCGAGTTCACATAAAGGGAAAACAAAAAAGGAAATGGCGAATTTAAAAGTAATAAAAACCCCGGGAAGGGTGGGGGGACGGTTTTATTAAAAAACTTACAAACACTTTTGTAATTATTTAGGCCACATGCATCATTACCAGCGGCCATTTCTGAAGTATTCTTACTCTAGGTTTTATTAATAGACTTGGCCCCATGCACACAGGGGTAGATGCATCAATACTGTCAACAATTTGATAAATTTTTCGGGTTTAGACTCTCCCAAATTTAAATTTTCCCCAATCTGGTGTTTAAGAAAACTGGTGTAAAACCTTTTTCACCCTTCTATTTTGTTTTTAAATTCCTTATAGCCATTAATTGTGCCCAAAAAGTTGGGGCATGGGGGTTTTTCATGAAAAACTACTCCCCCTTTTGTGAAGTCACACCCCTCTGACGGACTAAAACCCAGAAAATGGGCAAAAAACTGTCTATAACACGTAACAAATATGGGTGTAAAACAAT